>CAJHQP010001603.1:0-109417 GCA_905132765.1 Moricandia arvensis
AATGCATGAATATATATGAAAATACAAAGCTAAAACTATGCAAAATCACAACACATCAACTTTTATAACACAAACGATCATACCTAGATCCATAACGTCACGTCTATAAACTTTGATTTATTAATCAATACTTTAAACTCAATAACCGTCAAAAATAAAAACTGATCTCTCACTTAATCAAGTGATTCAGTATGCAGTCAACGATGCGGTGGTTTAACAACCACAAATGGCTATTATTATTATTATTATTTTTTTTTTAAAGCACTCGTTCATGGATCTAAACGTTAATTTCCAGAACATACGCATGCAACAATAACTATACGTTCTCTTTTATCCATCCAATTATGAATCTACATGTTCATGCATCTACCCGTTCATTTCCAGAACACATACACATGAACGTGGATTATGAACACACGTTAAAATGGAAAAGCCATATATGTTTATAACCTTCTTTTTTTAAGCGTCTAATGGATGAATTAATAAAATCCAGAATGGCTCATATACCAAATGTAAGATAAACTTTTATGATTTCTATTTTGAAATCTACCAAGACCTTATTCTAGATTTAGATTAATTCAACCCTGATAATTTCTAGAAAAAAAAATAGAAACACTAACTTTTAGTCCATGCTCTTGATTCATATAAGATTTAGTTTGACTTCTCCTTCTTTAGACCTTTCTCTTTAGTGATTCTTCAATGGACAAGAATCAAGTCCCTTAGATCTTTTCTATTATGTGGTTTTACTAGAGTTTTTGTTATTATTATAAGGAGAAGACAATATCCTTATATATATTAATAGAAGGGGTGTCATGAACCAACACAACCCTTCACTCATAACCACCACCAAATATATAAATACATAAATGTACATTATATCTTTATAATTATAGGAGGAAGGATATTCACAAATTAAGGTAAAAGAGGGGGTATATCAATACGTCCAAATTTTAATGTCTTTAATCGAAACCGATCCATCACAGTATCGTCTTTAATATTAGAACTCATAACTTTAATGTGAACTTGAACTTTATAACTAAACCAATAGACACATAGGTCATATAGAATATAAAATATTCTTACATATGTTTTTAAAAAAAAAATTGATCTAAGAATACATAATATTTTCCAAATAGTATATCTCTTGTCTCCATGAGCTCGTATTGCCTTCTATCCAGCTCATAAGGACACACTCCTTGTTGTTCCTCAAATGGCCCTGGATACATGTGTCTGAACCTAGTTTCTTCTAAATCCTCAATCTTCAACCTAGTTTATGCGGGAGTGAATGCCCGAAAAGAATCAAAATCTTTAATCGCTTGAATCTCAAGGACTTTTGTGTCTAGTATTTTACTATGAGCTTGGAATAGTTACCTCTTGTTCTGGACCAATCTGAAGAATCTCAAACTCGGGTAAACGTTATGCTTCATCAAACTGATCCATTTTCTTCCATAATCTTCTTCCCTTTCCTTAAACATGTAATGTATATAAAGATCCTTCATATCCAGTGATGAACAAAAACTCCCTTCTTTACAGTTCGAAAGACAAAATTGAGAGACGAATAAATGGATGGAATTTTTATACAATGATCAATCAGGCAATGAGACAAAATTCAACTCACAATTAGCACACTGATTCTTCAATCAATCGACATTCATGCACTAAACCTAACCTATCAATAAGCTATACTCAAATGCTAACAAAGATTTCTAATCATCCATCAGTTTTTGGGAAAAGTAAAAAAAATGTTACCGAAATTGATGGTCCTTGACGATGTCTCTGTAGATCGACCGACTCCATGCCGATCATCCTCCGAGAAATTTCTGACGATCACTGAATCACAATCTCACATGGCTTTCCGCCATAGCTTTCTTCTTCACTTTGAGGTAAATAACCGAGACATGGCTCTCCGTTGTTACTGACACCCGATACGCATGCAACCAGCTCTCACTCGTTCACGGCCATCCACCTGAAGGCTTTGGGATTCAAATTCTAAAGAAAAAAGAATGATGAGTTTAATGGATACAGACTCACCTATAAATAGTTTCAGATTCACCGACTGGAAGAAATGGAGATGCAATGAATCAGAAATCATGGAATGAGTGGGAAGATGGAGTTAATTGGGAAGTTAATGACAATAATTGAAACAACCAAGTTTCGTAACTGTCCTGATTTCCATTGAAGGTGAGAAGATCCAAGTTTGACACAGAAATTGAAGACGTTTCGTCTTTCCTAAAACTCCATTGTTGCTTTAGATCGGCAGAGATCGAAGAAGACTATTAACCCTAATTTTGTTATCGCCTTCCGCTAAGATGATCGTCTCTCTCTCTATGGGGTTCGAATATTGAGTTTTGCAGAACTTAATAAGGAAAAAAGATCCCAATAAGTGTGTATCATAAAGCCCATAAAGAACTAAAACCGAAGAAGCAAATCTCGACAAAGAATTGCCACATGTCAAGTTATGCTAACACTATTTGATGACGTGTAGAAGTGAAAAAATGTTCTTTATATATATATATATATATATATGTATATTAACATAAAAGTGAGAAATAAGTATTCTTTATATAATAAATAATA
The DNA here is from genome assembly GCA_905132765.1 of Moricandia arvensis. Taxonomy (NCBI): domain Eukaryota; kingdom Viridiplantae; phylum Streptophyta; class Magnoliopsida; order Brassicales; family Brassicaceae; genus Moricandia; species Moricandia arvensis. The sequence continues at coordinate 2,578 of CAJHQP010001603.1, forward strand.
TAATTAAACAGTAAACTGATATTCAAAATTTTAAAAATCAACTACTGCATAATCACTACAAGAAAACATGGTATATTCCGATGGAAATTCCGACGGATAGATATTTCCTCGGAATATACCGACGGATTTCCGATGAAATTTTGAGAAAACCCAAAAATCAGGTTTCCTCGGAATTTCGTCGGAAACTACTGACGACATTCCGAGGAACGTTAAATTCGTCGGTATAAACCTAACACATTCCAAGGAAACTATTTTGTCGATTTTTTCCGAGGAAATTCCGACAAACATTTATCCGTTAAAAGAGCCGTTGTGGTTTTTGGAAAATTCCGAAAAAATTCCGAGGAAACTTTTTTCGTCGGTTTTTTTCGAGGGAATTCCGACAAAAATTTATCCGTTAAAAGAGCCGCTGTGTGGAAAATTCCGACGAAATTCCGAGGAGTTGTCGGAATTTCATCGGAAATGCCGGCAACATTTTATCTATAAATACAAGCACCTCTCACACTCTTCATTCACTCAATATTTTCATCCTCTCACTCACTTTACACACGAAATATATTCAAAAAACCATGTCTTCTTCAAATTATTATCGTTCTTGGATGGATCGACCTCATATGGATCCTAACATGAGATTGCTTACAGATGAATATCAAGAAGGTATAGCCGAATTTATGAGGCTAGTTCATCGACAACCGGAAGCAAAAACGGGTATGTTAAGATGTCCTTGCTCTACTTGTAAAAATAAAAAGGTTATAAAAGAGTGGGATGTTTGGACACATCTATATTTGACTGGGTTTACACGTAGTTACAAAATTTGGTATCATCATGGAGAAACTGATTATGAATATGGTAGTACTAGCGAACCTCAAACTGCGGATAGGTTAGAAGAACCAATTAGAACGGATGTAGATTATGGTGTAGGTACTGAGCAGATGGTACATGATCATTTTAAAGGGGAAGAATTACCCAATGCAGAAGCTATGAGATTTTTTGATATGTTGGATGCAGGCAAACAACCTTTGTACGAAGGTTGCAGAGATGGTCACTCGCCTTTATCATCTGCAACAAGAATGATGGGCATTAAAACAGATTATAATTTGGCTGAAGATTGTGTGGATGCGATTAAAGGTGTTCTACCAGAAGATAATCTAGCTCCGGGTTCATACTACGAGGTTCAAAAACTCGTTGCTGGTCTTGGTTTATCGTATCAGGTAATAGATGTATGCATCGATAACTGCATAATATATTGAAGGGCGGATGAGAACCGGCTTCAGTGCAAATTTTGTGGGAAGGCTCGTTATAGAGATACGAGTGGAAGAGTTCCAGTGCCATACAAAAGGATGTGGTATTTGCCGTTGACAAAAAGGTTGAAATGGTTGTATCAGTCTGAACGCACAGCCCAACCAATGAAATGGCATGCGGAGCATTCAACAGATGGTGAGATTAGACATCCTTCAGATGCAAAAGCTTGGAAGCATTTCCAATCAACATATCCAGAATTCGCGTATGAGAGAAGAAATGTCTACCTTGGATTATGTACCGATGGTTTCAGCCCATTTGGCAAGCATGGAAGACAATACTCTCTATGGCCAGTCATTCTTACACCATACAACTTACCACCAAACTTGTGCTTGCGCCGAGAGTTTTTGTTTCTCTCCATTCTCGTTCCCGGGCCAGAGCATCCTAGGAGATCACTTGATGTGTTTCTTCAGCCACTAATATATGAGTTGCAACAATTACGGGCTCAAGGTGCTGAAACATACGATGTTTTGTGTAAAGAAAACTTTCAAATGCGGGCAGTACTTATGTGGACAATAAGTGATTTTCCAGCATATAATATGTTATCTGGATGGACAACACATGGAAGGTTATCATGTCCATATTGTCAAGATAACACAGATGCTTTCCAACTAAAACACGGAAGGAAAACGTGTTGGTTTGACTGTCACAGGAGATTTCTACCACCTGATCATCCATATCATATGAGTAGGACTTTGTTTACGAAGAACAAGAAGGTGTTTGACAGTGCACCTCCGGAAATTTGTGGGGCAGATTTGTTGACACAGTTAAGAGATTTTGGTGCAGAAAGGACGCCAGACGTTGGTGGACATGTGCATTATCCAATAGATGCTGTTGAAAACTACATAATTGGCACAAAAAGAGCATTTTCTGGGATCTACCATATTGGAAGGATCATCTGCTGCGACATAATTTAGATGTCATGAATATTGAGAAGAACTTTTTTGACAATATCATGAACACGATCCTCAACGTTCAAGGTAAAACAAAAGATAATTTGAAGTCAAGACTGGATTTAGTCGATATATGTGTGCGTTCCGGACTTCATGTTGATGAGAATAGTAGGGCTTATGCTCCCATATACCGACTGGATGCAGCGACAAAAGATGCGTTCTTTGATTCGATTTCAAACGATGTGGAATTTCCAGATGGTTTCGCATCTAATTTGCGTAACTGTGTTGATATAAGAGAAGGAAAATTTATCGGCTTGAAGAGTCACGATTGCCATGTAATGATGCAGCGCCTCCTTCCGTTTGCCTTCTCGGGACTATTACCTCGAAATGTTCATGAAGCAATTGCAGGGATAAGTGCTTTCTTCCGTGATTTATGCACAAGATCAGTGACTCCAAAAGGTATCCAAAATTTGAAGTCTAACATACTTGTGATCCAGTGCAACCTCGAGAAGATATTTCCTCCATCATTTTTTGATGTTATGGAGCATCTTGTTATTCACCTGGCAAGAGAATTCGAACTTGGTGGTCCTGTTCAGTATAGATGAATCTATCTTTATGAGCGATATATGTTTCATCTAAAGAAGAAGGTCAAGAATTTAAGTAAGGTGGAAGGTTCTATTGTCGCACAGATGATCAATGAAGAAACTTCAAACTTTGCTGAGTACTACTTTCCAGCAGAAGTGCAGACAAAAAACAGAAAACCTGCTCGGCATGATGATAGAGGTGAAAGGGCAACATATTATGTTACGGTTCCAAACATCTTCACAGATGTCGGACGACTTAGCGGAAAATCAAAGGACCGTCGACTTACTGAGCAGGAGCACAGTCATTTGCAAACATATTTGCTCACCAACTGCGAAGATATTCTTCAATATGAGAGGTACATATATATAATTATGTTTAAAAATAATTATTTTAACAATTTGTAATTTAAATCTCAATTAATTTCATTCATGTGTACAGGATTTTCATGGCTGAAAAGCGGTTCACTCATAGACACGCCACAGAAGAGGAATTTGAAGAACTGAAGCAAAGAGAATTTGCTGCTCGAATGCTTGGTTATGTGAGTTCTTTTAACAAATTATTATTAATCATAATTAATTCTCGGAATATTGCTATAACATATTTTCTATTAATAGGTGTATGCTGGAATTGCCAGAGGTGAAACATTTGACGATTGGATACACGAGATAGTGTGTGGACCATAGCATGTTGTGAAGTTATATCCGAGATTTTGTACTCGAGGATATGCATTCACAACTCAAAAGAGGAGACGTTCAAGTACAACTTATGATGCTGGTGTCTCGTCTGCATCTGGAGATGATGTGTACTACGGAAATATACGCAAAATTTTGGAAATCAAGTATTCGGGCATGATTGGATTGCGGTGTACGGTTTTCTATTGTGATTGGTACGACAACATTGAAGATCGAGGCGTCAGAACAGATGCATTTGGTGTTACATCAGTACATTCGCAACGAAAGCTGCAATATTATGATCCTTTCATTCTTGCTTCGCAAGCCGATCAGGTAATTATATATATATATATATGTCAATTTAATCATAATGATTCTTTCGTGTGTATATATCACTATTATTAATTTACATATAAATTTTAAATAATTTACAGGTTTGCTATATCAAGTATCCTCGGGTTAGGAACAGAGATGATCCATGGGTCATTGTTACATCACTCAACCCGAGAGGGCGAGTTCACGAAAGTTCTAATCAAGACCCACTACAACCAAGCACATCCAGAAACTTAAGTGCAGCTGAAGATTTAGCAAATGCTGAGCTTGTAGTCGATTTAACCAACTTTGGAGAGGAAGCTCTTGTTCACGAAGAGGATGAACCTGTGATTGGAGAGTATCACCAAGATTCAGATTCAGATTCATCTGGTGATGACTCGGAATCAGAGTAGAACCAACATCCCGGGTTTTTTTTTTTTTTAAAACCGAGGAAATTCCGAGGAAAAAGGGTTTAGACCTCGGAATTTCCTTGGTATATACCTTTGTACACTTCGAATTCGTGTTTTGAGTTTAGGGGCAACCCATTCATTGGAATTTCCTCGGAATATTCCGAGGAAATTCAGACAAAAGTGTTCTTTTCCTCGGAATTTCCTCGGAACATTCCGAGGAAATGTTATATTTTGAACCGAAAAAATCATTCTACGGTTAGAAATGAAAAATACGACCAAAAAACTTACTAAGTGTCTTACATTGATTTTCAGTCTAAATGTTAGTTTGTTTTCAAATAATAAACACTATTCCGATTGTATGAACGAAATTCATACATTTCAAGAGAAACACTTATACTGTTTAATAAACGTGAAGGACAATACTTGTAATCGATTTCGAATTTTTGTAATTTAATAGTTTATCCACATCTATAGATAGAATTCTCAATGTTATGCATTGGACAACTTTAAAATTGTGTAAGAAAGATCTAGGGTTCACAAATTTGAGGTTTCCAAACCCCAAACAAGGTTTCCTCGGAATTTCCTCGGAATATAACGAGGAAAATCTGACGAATATGCAATTTGTTTACCCAATAAGGAGACATGCACAGCATATTCTCTTTTCCTCGGAATTTCCTCGGTATTTTCCGAGGAAATTCTGAGGAAAAGGGAATATGTTGTGCATCGATTATGCTGTTTTGTCCGATTAATGTCACTTCAGAGGAAATTTTGACGAACTTTTAATATTCGTCGGAATTTCCTCAGAAATATCATTACCCGGGAAATGGAACCGCCAAAAATTTCGCGAAAATCAAGTTTAGTGTATTCCGAGGAAATTCCGACGACCATATTCTGTCGGAAATTTCTGTGTTAATTATCCAGAAACCTTTCTTCTTACCCATTTCTCTTATCTCTCTCTCGTTTTATCCGGCAAGCTCTCTCCGTTTCAGCCATTTTATCTGGTCAATCTTCTCTTTTCCTCCCCAAAACCTATCACTAAACATGTAAGAACACTATCCCTCTCTTTTTGATTCTTTTTGTTAAGTTTTAGAATGAATTTGATGATTTTAGGTTTGATAGATTGTTGTTTTTGGATTTAGGATTGTTAGGATTTAGGATTCTTAGGATTGTTAGGATTATATTGTTAGGATTGTTTGGATTTAGGATTGTTAGGTTTATAAAACTATTTTTTAGATTTACAAAAACGTTTAAAATATTTTTTAATAATTATAAAACCTTATTATTATTTATAAAACGTTTTTGTATTGATAAAACGTTTTTTAATATTTATAAAATGTTATTAATATTTATAAAACGTTTTTTATATTTATAAAACGTTTTTATATTTATAAAACGTTTTTTATATTTATAAATTATTTTTATATATTTATAAAAACGTTTTTTATATTTATAAAACGTTTTTTGTATTTATAAAACGTTTTTTATATTTATAAAACGTTTTTTATATTTATAAAACTTTTTTATATTTATAAAACGTTTTTTATATTTATAAAACGTTTTTATATTTATAAAACATTTTTATATTTATTAAACATTTTTTTTATTTAGAAAACGTTTTTTATATTTATAAAATGTTTTTTGTATTTAATAAAAATTATTTATTTATAAAAACAAATTTATACATAAAAAGTTTTTTATATTTATAAAATGTTTTTTAATATTTATAAAACGTTTTTATATTTACAAAACTTTTTTAATATTTATAAAATGTTTTTTATATTTATAAAATGGTTTTTGTAAATATTTATATGTGTAACTATAAAAAACGTTTTTTATATTTATAAATAGGTCTAGTGGCGAGAACCATACTAGACTTCGTCGTTCTGCACCACGAGGTCGTAGTGGTTCGTCCTCCCGCTCTCGGGTTTCTTCAGCCTTCCAAAACCAAGCTGCGGATGAGTATGCTCACCCTCTCGTTCCTCTGGTTCTTCCGGGAACCATGACTGTTGAACAATTGGTTCAGCAGCCGGGTCGAGAGCATCTTCTCGTTCTCACTCCGTATCCACAGGGACGACACTAAACTTGGTAAAAAAATTTTTTTTTTTAATTTTATTTCATTATATTTTTTTCATTCTTATTTTTTTCTTATCTTAGGTTCGATCGATCGGGGAACGGGATCAGCACCTTCATCAACTGGATGATGTACTCAACCCTCCAGAAAGGATATCCTACCTTCACCAGCTTCCCTTCTGAGGATCGGGAAATGTGGTTCCGTCAGTTTGCGGTAAATTTTAATTTTTTTAACTTATTTTTCAATCTTTAACATATTTTTTTTACTAATTGTGTATTTTTCAGCAAGAATTCAACTGGAATTCTGATCAGGCAGGCTTCATCCATCACCACTTCAACCACAAAATCATGGATAATTATGGGAAGCAAATCAATGAGTGGAAGCAGAAGTGGATCAAAGGAAAGACACCGAAATCGATTAACGAGACGGTGTGGGATTAACGAGACGGTGTGGGCGGAGTTGATACAATACTGGGAGAAGGATACGACGCAAGACCGATCGGTGACCAACTCTGGCAACCGCAAGAGCGAGCGTCACGGGAAGGGCATGTACAAGCACAACTTGGGTGCCCAAAGTATTAACACTCTCGGAGATCGAATGGTAAGTTAAATCTATTTTTATTTCAAATCTTTAGACATCTTTATTTCAATTTTTAATGCATTTCTTACATTTTTTAGGCGGAAAAAAATGATGGTGATCCGGTTGATGATCTCGCCCTAATGAGGATGGCGTATACCAATAAAAAGACCGGCGAGATTTCTGATGGTCTTGTGAGAGAAGTGGTCGACCTGGTCCAAAGCCAGAAGGATGACGAAGAGTTCCGCCTATCTCAGCTTCACTCTGATGAGGACGTCACTACTGCTGCTTCCACCAACCTGTCTCGAGGTCAAATAAACGAACTCGTTGAATCGGTAAGATCTTCATTTTTATTTTTACTATATTTTCATTTCTTTTTCTTTATTGCTACTAAAATCATTATGTTTTCTTTTCAGGCAGTTCCAAAGAGAAAAGAGCGTTTATTCGGTTTGGGTCGTCGATCTCCGTAGGTTGCTTCTTCTTCATCAGCACTTTTTGTTGATCCGGCACTTATGGAGCAGCTACATAACAAGGATGATCGCATATCAGCATTGGAGAACCAGAACAACACCATTCTTGCTCAGATGGCCGCGCAATAAGCTAAAGTGGATGCAGCGGAGAGGGTGAACGCCCAAATGATGGAAATGATGATGAGAATGTTCTCGCACGAGTTTTAGCGTGTTTTTTTAATAAAACTTTTTCAATGTTTTTTTTAATTTGTAAAACTTTTAATATTATAATAATATATTTTTTATTTCAGAATTAATTATATTTTTCAAAATTAAATTCAAAATACAAATATATAATATAAATAAATATTTTCCAAAATTAAGTTTCGGGTTATTCCGAGGAAATAGGTTCCTCGGAATATTCCTAGGAAAACAGTTCCTCGGACAAGGAATATTCCGAGGAATCCGAGGAGACATTCCCAAGGATATTCCGAGGAATGTCTCCTACGAAATATTTCCTCGGAATTTCCTCGGAAAATTCTCTTCTCGGTATTTCCTCGGACTGCCTGACGGAATTCTGACGAAATATGTTTTTCCGACGAGATTTTTCTGATGAATTATTTTGTCAGAATTTCATAGGAATAGTCCTATTCCGACGAAATTCCGACGATATCTGCCGTCGGAATATCGCTGCTTTCTTGTAGTGAATGTTTTCAATTTTTAATACATATTTAATATCAAATTTTATTTTTACATTTTGTAATGTAAACCTTTTACAGATACTAGTAATAAAAATGTTTTTAGCGTTTTGGATTACACATAACTATATTAATTTAATCAAGACCGTTAACGATACGTTACCAAAAAAAATCATTAACGACAAATCTAAAATTCAAAAAACGATAAATCTGGCACATTTTGTTTCAATCAATTCCATTTAACTAAAAATCATTCTGGACACTAGTAACATGTCCTTATCGGTTTAAACAATTAACAATATGTAGTGTTGGCAACTGGGTTGTACGGCCCCGCCTAGTCCTGCGTCGCCGCGGTACACGTTCAATGTGGGTCTTTGCGGTATAGGTCCACGCGGGACGCGGTCCCTAGAAGCGCTGCCCAATCCCAACCCGAGACATGCACAAGACTTGGAGCTATAGGACCGTGGGACTTTGATCTTTATCAACACATGCGATGCTCATATCACCTATAAGAAAAAGAGGCCAATGGAGATGAGAACACAACAAAAGTCTTTCTATTGAATCAGTTAAACACAATGATGCTCAACCCATGACACAACAACAGTCGCTCTTACTTCTTAGAACTGGTTGATCATTTACTTAACACACAACAACAACAATAAAACATTATATAGTTGATGGTTCTCACGGCATATTGCACAATAGTGAAAATAAGTATTAAGTTTATGAAGCAATATTTTTTCTAGTATTCACTCTTCCACTGATTCAAGAAGCTTCATTGCAACATTCATACATGTATGAGGCAGTGGGAGAGCACAAAACGTTAGTATTTTACTGTTCAGCTTCCAATTCCGGTCAATGTAATGTTCTGTCACACACATATAACCCTCATGTTTCAATGATGACCACAAATCAGAAGTGAAGCTTACTCTTCCAGGAAAACTAGTCAATTCCCTCTACAATGCCTCTCTCTCATTTTCATAAAAAACGATAGACATCTCCTCTAGTTATGTTCCGGCAAATGAATTTGACATCAGCATTCAAGTACTTCCAAGTCTCTCTGACTTTCTCATACTCAACGTATGAGCAAGGTAGGTCATGCTGAATAATAATCTTGGTTACCAGTTGCCTGAACACAACATGATCATACTTGCCACTTACAAATTTGGCTTCAGCATCGACTTTTTTTGGTTCAAAGATTCCTTGGATAAAGTTTGCATCTATCACGATGCCTTCTTAAACCAGTTGTTCTGTGCCAGTGGGAGCTCCATGAATACTCATTGTTACAATGATTACATTTGGCTTTCTCCTCACCATTGGATTTTCGAATCTTAGAAAAATTGATCCATACATCAGAAAAATGCCTGCCCTCTTTCTGGTTGTCCATTTGTCCTCTTCTGATTCACCTTCCAAATCAAGTTGCTCCTCTTGAATCTTCTTCTTCTTCTTCTGTGGTTGGCTTGACTCGGCATGAACTGCGTTCTTCTAACCATTTACTTGTGTCGGCCTGGAACTCTTTTGTCCCCCCATGGATGGTAAACTGAACAGATTTGGTTTTGCTTTTACTCGCCTTTGAAGACGATCCAATTCCACCATCTAGATTAGACTGTAACATTGGTTTCTTTGAGTTCAATGCTCGTCTGGTTCTGCAAGTGGATTGTTTGTGCAGATTAGTAGCTTGGGTCGGTGGAGAACTGATTTCAACATCACTATCATCTTCATCATCAGCAACTTCAATATGCCTTCTTTTTCCTCCTTACTTATTTTTAGCTCCATTAGATGAACCATCATCAGCTTCATCAGCTGCTGAAAGAACTCCAGGGAGTTGTTGACTCTCTAAATCCATTGTATTCAATGGCTCAAAATATGGATCGAAACTTGAACTCATATCTTCTGTCGTCTCTTTCACTATTCTTCGTTAGAAATCGTCTTCGTCTTTTTGGCTTAGATAATATCGTTTTAGGATTTTGACTGTATATTTATGTAATTTTAAAAATTATACTAATTATTTACATATTTCCCATTGGTCGGGGACTCAAGCATTATAAGAAATTTTTATTATCTAAACTATCAGACTAAAACATCAAGTCTCATACCCAAATCCTATCAGATCAAACGTCAAGAGCAAGCAACCATAAGTAAGAGACGTACCTTGTTTTAAGATGGCTCAGTGACTTGTAATACTGCAGCAAGCTCATCTGTAGGTACACATCTCTTTCGATTGACCCACCGGTTTGTAACGACCTGGTTTTCTTAACCGGTTGGTTTGATTATTTTTCTCTAAATAATTTGGACCAAATCAGAATTTCTTTTTTTTATTTAAATTAATTATTTTTACCTAGCTATATATATATATTCTCGTAAGTATCTCCCTCCTCGATCTAACTTAGCCGCATCTCTTGTTGGAAGAGGAATCCGACTTCCTAAACTTCTCATTGCTTGCTCTCGTTTCATACTTCCTTCATTTCTCTCTCTTTCTATGTCGTTCATCTTCTCTAGAGGTGTCAAATGTGTAAGAATATGAAGAATATTGTGAAGAACACAAGAGAGAGAGTGAGTATGATTCGTGACCAGAGAGAGAGAGAGAGATTAGTAGTTTGTATGCTAGAGAGAATAGAGAGAATGAGGAAGGATTCTTTTTCCTTGATTTTGAATGTTGGGGTTACAATGGTTTAAGTAGACACCAAGAGGAGCCTACTGCCCATACATGAATAAACAATAGAAACAATATAATAAGAGATCCATGCTGATCTAGATCTAATGTTTGGAGTGAGAGGAGCAAAAGGAGACAGCATGTGCTTGGCTAGCATGGGGGATGAGCAAGTTGCTGAGTGGTCTTTGTCTTGCAAGTGAGTGAGTGCTTCTGACCTTGTCTATGCACGTGAAGTAGCTCCCCTTAGGTCTCCTTCACGTGATCTACATCTCCCCATAGTCTTCTTAGTTTATTTCAAATGCCTCTCCTCTTTTCTTTGCTTGCAAGTCACGTTAGGTCTCTCTTCATTGCTTGATCTCAACACATTATTTATCTTCATTCCAACACTCCCCCTCAAGCTTGACCATAGGAGATCCTTGGACAAGCTTGGAACCTTGAAGAATCTCCCTCATTAAAAACCTTAGCCAGAAAACCCATTTGGGATAAAACCAACTAAGGAAAAGAGTAGAGTTCTTCAAAGCCTAGGGATTGGCCAGTGAGCCTAAGGAACTTCAGGTAACTCATGGTGGAGTCCTTAGGCTCTGGATCGTGGCCTAACTTTTGCTGCAAGTGTGAACTCCACATCTTGCACACACCAGTATCTTGGACTCTTCTTAGACCCTGGTTTTAGTCTCCCCCTCTCTTCTGACTACTCGCCATCTTGAAAGGTAAGGATGGACCGGTTCTTTGCGCCTTGAGTCTCAAGTAAGGTACCATCTTCTTTCTAAGCCTTGGTTGCTTCTTCTTATTGAATAACCACCAAGGAATCCATCTTCACATATCATTGAAGCTTCTTAATACTCCCCCTCAAGCTTGACCATGTGGAACAAGTCAAGCTTAGGAGGATTGCTTCATGACCGCACCAAGCTTCTTGTCTAGACACGCCACTGCCTAAACCAGGATAGCTTCATCTTCATTTTCTGATACATTATCCCACAGGTGCATCAGCTCTTTGGAAAATACACTAAACAATCATTCAAAGCATTTCAAGTAATAATCATATAAACGAATTGAAATGAGAGTTTTATGTGCTTCCCTTTCTTAAGAATAGTGGGGAGTGAACTCCACTTGAATTCCCCACTTGATAAGACGGTACTCGGCTCCTTGAAGCTTTATCAACCAGGTACATGCACACGTGCTATGGGCTGATTCATAGCTTCCCAACTGAAGGTAACTGTTCTAACTCCTTGTATAAGCTGATCCATAGCTTCCCAACTAGAAGGTAACTGTTCTAACTCCACGCCTTGGGCTGATTCATAGCATTCCAATCAGCCTGACTCTACACCTGATCTTCTTGTCAAGTAGTCTCTGATGGCCATCTGTTCTAACACCAAGTTGTTGCTGTCCTTGTTGTGGCTTCTTTGAACCGGTTTATGATGCAAGTGTGGAAATGGACGACTTGGATCTTCAGGATTGCTCATCATTACCCCTCCTCAAGCTTGATCCAGAGAGTATAGATGAAGGACCAAGCTTGGAAGTGAGCAATACTGAGCTTAAAACCAGGAGCGCATCACCCCTACAGCTGCGCTTAAGCCAACCAGTTTCTCCCTTGATCTTTTCTCCATTGCTTTTGGACCACCGGTCTCCTCATGACTTAGGTGATGGCCCTCCTTGTGTGTCCACTGAACCAGGAGCTCAACAGCCAAACGGCCTGCGCTTCTTATAACCGGTTTTTCTCTCCATGGTCAGGAATATACATCATGTGTAGGCTCTGGATTTACAGGAATTTACATCATGTGTAGGCTCTGAACAGCATGGCCATCGTCTTCTCCTTTGTCTTGGTTTGATGATGGACAGATGACAACCCTTGTGTACCTGAAACACCACTCAAACTCCAGCAAGAATTAGACCATACATTAGGATCAGAGCTTGATAACTCACCAAGTCTGATCCATAATGATTAACGAGATGCAATGGACAGAATCTAAACAATTTATTCAGTTCAAATCAATGTAACTAATTCACTAAATGCTCATGTATGATAACTCATCAGTTACAAGGCATCTAGGCTAATTTTATCACATAAATAACAATAACAGAATGCAATGACAATTTATGACAGTAGCATAGACTAGACACTCATCTAATCAAGATACACAACTATGAATGCAACATATGACCAGGAAACTTTCCTAGGACTCTAGCAATGCAACAAGACACACAACATGCTGTAAGAAACTCAAATAGACCATACAGTACACAAACAACAATGCTAGAAATCTCCTAGACCAGTACACATGTATCAAGCAATAATTTTAAGCAATAGCTATATGAATGCACACGATTTAATTCAAGACAACATGAGATAACAAGCAACTAAATGCACATCACACAAGCTAATGGTTACTGGTTTCATCAAGACTATAGGGACCAGTAGTTTAGACCAACTAGTTTCATGATGGACTACCTAGACCATTAGCACATAATAACAATGAAATGGATTGAACCAGATGCTATATGATCATGCTAGCAAACTTACTTACTCCTAGAACAATGCATACACAATGTTTAAGTATCATGGGACAGAAACTAGGTTCAACAACTCTAGTAACATTGAGCTGTCCCTAAGATACTAACAACACACTCAAAACAACCAGAAACAATTTAAATAATTAAACACGCTCTTATTGAAGTTTAGGAGGCTAACTTACAACCAAGGAACCTGAGCTAGTTCCTTGAACCTCCATGGCTGTGAATCACTTGAATTTGAAGGGCTTGTGGTGTGGATTGACTGTCCAACACCTCCTCTTCTTGATTCTTTCCTTCTGGACAAGTAGACACTTCAAACCCCTCCTGTCCTCTTGCTGATCGTGGGTGTTGTTGGTCAGAAACACATCTTCAACATGGCTGGCCAGAGAATGATTAGAACAACTTAGCTTTAATGCTTCTTTAGTGACCTTTCTCCAAGAATGGTTTCTTCCATGGATTATCTTCAGCATTTTGGACGAGATGTGGTGGTTTGGCTTTTTATTTGGACCCCTCACAGCTACTGAAGTCGCCATCTCCTTTGAGCTCTCCATCTTAGAGAGTTTGGAGCAGTGGATAATAGTATGTACCAACTGGTTTTGCAAGAAACAGAACTTGGAGCTGAACCTTTGATGAAGCTTGCGGGACTGAGCTGAAGCTTTCTTGAGTTCCAGAGACTTGTATACTCTCTTATCTTGAGTTATGTCGAGATTCTTCCCTCTTGGAAGACCTTTGGACCAGTGGATAAAGAGATGTAGCAGAAACTGTTTTGGAGATAGTTTTGAGAATATGATGATTTGCGGAAGTTGATGATTTGCGGAAGCTACGAAGTTTTCAGGAGCTTGGGAGCTCTGATACCATGTAAGAATATGAAGAATATTGTGAAGAACACAAGAGAGAGAGTGAGTATGATTCGTGACCAGAGAGAGAGAGAGAGATTAGTAGTTTGTATGCTAGAGAGAATAGAGAGAATGAGGAAGGATTCTTTTTCCTTGATTTTGAATGTTGGGGTTACAATGGTTTAAGTAGACACCAAGAGGAGCCTACTGCCCATACATGAATAAACAATAGAAACAATATAATAAGAGACCCATGCTGATCTAGATCTAATGTTTGGAGTGAGAGGAGCAAAAGGAGACAGCATGTGCTTGGCTAGCATGGGGGATGAGCAAGTTGCTGAGTGGTCTTTGTCTTGCAAGTGAGTGAGTGCTTCTGACCTTGTCTATGCACGTGAAGTAGCTCCCCTTAGGTCTCCTTCACGTGATCTACATCTCCCCATAGTCTTCTTAGTTTATTTCAAATGCCTCTCCTCTTTTCTTTGCTTGCAAGTCACGTTAGGTCTCTCTTCATTGCTTGATCTCAACACATTATTTATCTTCATTCCAACAAAATGGTCCGTCCAGAGCCCAAATGGGCTTAACCAATTGGACCATTTTAGCTTTTGGGCAATAGTGGGCGGTCCATATTGGACAATGGTCTAAACAAGTGTCCATAACCAATAGAGACCATGTCCATTTGGGCATGCCCATGGACACCCAATAGTATTTAGAATTATTTTAATTATTGAAAAACTACATTTCTTCTTTAAAATAAGGAAATCATGTTTTCCCGCAAAAACATTTTTTTCCATCAAAAACCAAAAAATTAAGCTTTCCCGCCAAAACCGAAAATAATGTTTTCTCACCAAAACCGAAAATAATGTTTTCTCACCAAAACCAAGAAATAATATTTTTCGCCAAAACCGAAAAATCACTATTTCCTACCAAAACGAAAAATTATGTTTTCCCGCAAAAACCAGAAATCACTTTTTCTCGTCAAAATCAAAAAATCAAGTTTTCTCCTCAAAACCGAAAAATCGCATTTTTCCGCCAAAACCGAGAAATCGCGTTTTCCCGCCAAAATCGAGAAATCGCGTTTTCCCGCCAAAACCGAGAAATCGCGTTTTCCCGCCAAAACCGTGAAAAGAAGTTTTTCTGCCAAAATTGAAAAATTAAGTTTTTCCGCCAAAATTGAAAAATCACGTTTTCCGCAAAAACAGAGAAAATAAGTTTTCCCTCCAAAACCGAGAAAATAAGTTTCTCCACCAAACGCGAAAATTCACGTTTTCCCACCAAAACTGAAAAATTAAGTTTTCCCGCCAAAACGAAAAAAAAATCACGTTTTTCTGTCAAAACAAAAAAAATCATGTTTTCCCGTCAAAACCGAGAAATTAAGTTTTTCCGCAAAAAACAAAAAAAATCATGTTTTCCGTCAAAACCGAAAAAATATGTTTTCCCGCCAAAATAAAAATTATATTTTTTCCGGTAAAACTGAGAAATTAAATTTTCTCACCAAAAACAAGAAATTAAGTTTTTCCGCCAAAACCAAAAAATTAAGCTTTCCCGCCAAGATTGAAAAATGTTATTTTTTATCAATCTCGTAAAATTTTAATTTTTCGTTGAAAATGTGTTTTTTCACTAAATTTGTAAAACTATATTTTTTGTCAAAATCATAAATGTATATTTTTAGGAGGTCCATGGACACCCATTGTCCATTTGGTCTTCACCCAATTGGACCATGGACCAATTGGTCTTTTGTCCAGTTGGACCATTTATTAATTGGGCACGTCCATAGTCCGCCCAAAATGAATTGGACTGGGCAAACCCATGGACAGCCCGCCCATTTGACACCTCTAATCTTCTCCTCCCCTTTCATGTGTTTTGTGCATACGTCAGAGAAGAAGAGACGCAACCACCACCATTGTTCACCACCGGAGTTTTCAGTTACCACTAGAGATGAAGCGTTGATGTTGGAGGCCATGACGTTGCTGTGTTGCCGTTTCTGTACCGGGTGCCAGCGGTGGAGAACGTGTGTGAAGATGGAGCCACCATTCCAACGCAACCAGACGTGATCATCAATCATGAGCTACCACTGGATACGCTTCATGTCACTAAAAGGTCGTGTCGTGATATACCATAGATCGTAGCACCATCGTCATCCACCGCAAATCCACTTCGTGAGGTTTAGTGCTTCTTTTCCCAAGTTGCTTGTGAAGCAAGTAGTCTTGTAGTAAACCTTAAATTAATATTATTTTTAATCAGGTCTCTTATTGTTTTGTTTATGTTCTTTTCCGATCTGGGTGTTGTTGGCAAGATTGTAGTTGATGGTGAACCATAGTGTTTCTTGGTGATCAAGCCATTTCATTATTTTCCGTTCCTCAGTCTTGGCTAAGGTGAGGGTCTATTCCGTAAATCCAGAACCAGTGTAGAATTCTCTCTATCATAGTTTAAATTTCAAGTCATGATCCATCTGTTTGAATTGAGTCATGTTTGGTAGTTAGTTCATTCACTGCAAACCGGAACTAGGGGTCTAGAGGATTCAACTATTGATTTGATTGGGTGATGCTAAATGATGCTATATACATGTACCTATACATAGTTATGAGTAGGGACTATGTGTGGGGCGTGAGTTCGGATATGTCCGAGCTTCGACGCTACGATGACGGGCGTGAGTTCAGAGATGTCTAGGCTTCGACGCTACGATGATGGGCGTGAGTTCAGAGACGTTTGAGCTTCGACGCTACTGTTTGGGGCGTGGTGCAGAGACGTTTGCATTCGACGCTACGGTGGGCGGGGTACAGAGACAGACTGTACTAGCTACGCTTCGTATATAAATATATCCGTATGAGGAGAATGCGGGGTGCGTGGAATACCTATGTGCTATCATCGCATTGATTGCTTTGTGTGATGCTTTAGGCATTGTGTTTGTTTATGTTAGAGCTAAACTTCCATAGTGAGAGTTCTTTTTACTCAAGTCAGTGGTTTGCGTGTTTAGCATCTCATACCTCACTAAGTGACTCCCCTGTTACTCACCCCTCTTTCGTTATCCCTTTCAGGTGAGACTGACGATCAGGAGTGATCATTTCGGATCTGTGTTTTTTGGACGTTTTTTTCTTTCTTTTTCAGACTTATAGATTTATGCTATTATCCATATTTATTCGGACTATTTATTTTATTAGTGGATTTATGGTGTTGAGATTGACGTTTGAGAATTTAATAAATGGAGTTTCAGGAATTATTATTTATTTTATTATTTCGGAAAATGCGGGTTTCACACGGTTTTTCTTCCAGCTAAAACATCAATGAGCGTTTTTTTGACAGCACCATTTACTCCCACCAATGCTGTGAGCACACCTCGTTGAAAATATCCTGTAATATTCACAAGTAGCTGCAATCTATCTTAAGTATGCCTTATTATTTTATCCTTAAAAAAGCATGACCAAGAAAATAAAAAATGCATTATATGTCTAAAACAGTGTTAGAAACTTGTTTGTCACATAGCAATGGAACATCTACAAAGTAATTAATGTCACTGAAAGACAAAGAGAGCGGTTGAAACGGTAGAACCATGCCTATATTCTTGAAATATTTACTTGGGACGAAAAGCATTAGGTTAGGTTTTGGTGCTCTCTCTCTCTCTCTCTCTCTCGTCCAACTCTTCTCTGGATACAACAGCTTGTAACTTACCCAAAGCAAAATGTTGATGCATTTAGGTAGAAAGAAAAGAAGGAGAAAATCTTACGGTTGAGGTAAGCTAAGAAACTGTAAAGAGCAGATTGAAAAGAATTGTGTATCCGAGCAAAGCACCAACACCAATCCAATACCAATAGTTCTCAGAGAACAAACTTCTTTCTCATAGCAATGCCACACCAAGAGAGTCGCTGGTGTGATTCCCAACTCTCTTCATAGACAGAATAAGAAAAATATTAGTATATACTAGATTATGTAGGTTAAAAGATCATTGGACATTTTGGTAATATTTTTCCACCTTTTGCCAAGGACTGGGAACTCGTTCACAGAAGCTGTGTTTTGAGCATACATCAATGGAGAGATTCAGTAACCCCAAATCCACCATGTGGGTATGCTATCTGAGAAATCAAACAAGAGAAATGAATATTCATGTGAAGTTTAAGGACTCCAAGAAAGAGTATACAAACCTCTGGAAATTATAAACCCTCCAAGAGTCATAGATCATGAGTGGTTCCTTCAAGCGCATGAGATGGATGCCTCAGATACATGATTATCTGATGAGTCATTGCACTATCTAAACCATTTGATATTTCCTCCATGAAAAGTACTCTTGCTGGACCTACTAACAGTTCCCCTGTGGTTTCAAAATCCACTCATTTAGTAATGGTAAGTATTCAGTGTTAAATCGAATAGGATAAAAAATGAGAACACACACCTGTTATGAGCCATTCTTATGTCCTTCTGAGATTCCTTTGGTCATCTCATCTCCTCTTAAAATCTCCTTCATCTTTCAGATCCGTTGCCAGAGCACAAGAACCACCGTCGGAGCTTTGTTGGTGATCCAAACTTCTTATTCTTTGTCGGTGAACCTCCGTGGTGCAGATCAAAGACGTAGGAACCACAAAAACCACCGTTGGAGCTCACAACACCATCACCGGAGCTCCATTTCGGTAAAGATCGCCTCTGAATCTTATTTTTCTAGACCTTCTCTTTTTTTCAGGTGTTCAAACGAACTAGAGAAAAAGATGCAGGTCCTCAATTTCCTGCAGGCTCATTTGGCCCATCCCGTGCGAAGCCCAAATCCGCACAGTCCCTATTCCACGAAGCTCGCTACAAAATCGGGCTTGGATGTTCATGCCCAATCCCGCCCAGCTGCAGTGCTTATCGGGCCGGCCCGCGGGGAAGTACAATAGTTGCCATCTCTAACAATAAGTATCACTCCGCCATGGAAAAAATGAGACCGTTATCAACGTGAAACTTTCCTTTTCATTGTAGTTATAGTTTTAGATTTGTGCACACAGATTAAGAATTAATTAATTTTTGCATATTTTGTTTTGAAATAAAAACATCATTATTTATAAGTCTAAATACATTTCAACTAATAAAAGAAAGAATATCATATAAAGTTAATAAACTTTGCGTTGAAATCATAAATGACATTTATTATGAATCAAAAGTTTTACTCTATAACGACAACTAAATTGAAACGGAAGGATTAATAAACTAGTTACAATGTCTATTAATACATCATCAACGGTCCACAACCAAATGAATAGATACCCATTTTTGCAGATATTAATTTACATGTTTATTAATAGCAAAAATATATTATCTTTAACCAAAGTGATGGTAAATGATTTTTTTTTAAAAACACAAAGTGATGGTAGCTAAGAACATCTCCAATGGCTGGTTTCAATTTTATTTTCAAATTTACCTTCTCCAAAATGAAAAAAAAAACTGAAGCAACTTTTATTCTAATGGTTTACTTCATTTTTTCTTTATAAAAGAATATTTTAATAATATTATATCTCTATTTTATCATTAGTTTTTAATAACACCTTTTACTTTCTATGTTTACTAATTTCATCCAACTATTTTGTTTTAACAATAATCTAACATCATTGCGAGTTAATATAATTTCAATAGTATCATATAATATAATTATTACACAAAACATAAATAAATAAATAAATAAATAATATTTTATAAAGAAGTATCAGACATATGTTTTTCATAAGTGGTAAATTAAGTGTTCTAAAGTGTGAATTGAACTTCTTGATCTTTAATTCTTCTAAATCGAGCAAGATTTTTTTGAAAATGAATACTCTCATGTTCTTTGATATCAACCTCTGTATGTGAAATTTCTCTTGCAACTTCAATTGGTGCATCGAGATCACACTTATGCTCAATTATCATGTTATGTAAAACTACACAAGTGGTCATGATATCATTCATCAATTCTTTTTTTCCAAAAAAACGAATTGACCCTTTCACAATTGAAAGTTTGATTGAAGAACTCCAAAAGCACATTCCACATATTTACGACATGCTTCTTGCTGCGTAGCAAAATATTTCTTTTTGAACACCTTGGCTCGTGAATAGTTTGTACTATGGTAAAACATTTTGGATATATACCATCGACCAGATAAATACCCCATTATATATTATTTTCCTTAATAATCTAATAAGCAGGAAATACGATACCTTGAACGATATTTGAGAAAATATGGGAAGAATCCAATATATCAATAGCATTATTCCTGCTAGACATCCCATGATATGCATGTCAATACAAATATCATAATCTGCAACAACTTCAAATATTGTAGTTGGTGATCCACTATGAACTTAGTATTGTCCAGCCCAAGCGACATGACTACTTTTCCACTTTTAATGCATGCAATCTAAGATACTTAGCATTCCTAAAAAACCTTGTATTTCACCATATACAAAATTCTTAAACATCGGCTGGTGTTGGTTATCGTAAGTACTCCTCTGAGAATATCTCCACTATAGCTCGACAAAATCTTTTCATACTTTCGATTGCTATTGATTTGCCAACTTTTAAGTATTCGTCTGTTGCATCAGCTAGTGAACTGTAATCTAGCATTTGAAAGACAACAGTTTGTGACAGCATAATGTATTGCTAATTCTTCTGGTCGAGATTATTGATCATCTTTACATTTTCATCATCATCTGAAGATGATGAAGAACCATCCAAATGTAATGAATTTATGAAGTTATAATTCCTATTAAAATAGACAATTTAGAGTGTGTGAAGTTAAAATTGATTTCTACTAGTATATATATGACACTTTGGAATAACTTTTTCTTTGTATTATTATTCATCTCTTAAAAGTCTGAGTAATGTGAGAATCTTGGAATTCTTTTTCGCTGAATTATCAAATCATGTCATAATATATTGAAAACTGTGAGAATCTTTGAATCACATTTTCATACTATCAAATCATGTCATACTAGAATAAAATATGTGAGAATCTTTTAATCTCCTTTTCATTCCACTATCAAATCATGTTATAGCTAATTGAACAATGTACAAAACTTCGAATCACTTTATCATTGTATTATAAGATTATGTCATAATAAGTTTAAAATGTGCAAATATTTCAACTATTTTTTCTTTGTATTATCACATCATGTCATAATATATTAAAAATGTGAGAATCTTCAAATAATTTTCCATTGTATAATCAAATAGTGTCATGCTCAACTGATAGATACGAGAATCTTTATTATTATGTATAAATCACGTTTTGTACTCTACATTTTCATTCACATTCATTTTATTCTCTTTTTTCATCCACAAATTATTTTACCTTGTTACAAAAGGCTGTTACGTTCTACAAGATATTCTCAAGAAGAGCATAAATTCTTATGCTAAGTTTGTATGAAAATATCTCAAGATCCAATCATGGGTGTTTATCAAACGTCCGATCAGTTCTAGTCTCGTGTGGCAAATGCTTAAGAGAATGAGAAACATGCAAGTTGGAATAAACTTACTATGTAATATAGTGAATGTAAAATTCAAAATATTGAGAAATCAACAAAAAAACTACATGCATGCCTCAAACAATGTGAAAATAAACGTCTAAGTGTTGCTTCAAATGATGATATTGTAAGTGTTTTACGAGTAGTGTAATATATATTTTACTTACTTTGCACTAGTGTATTTTTGTTTTACATTAGAATGTAGTTTGAACAAGCCAAATTAATGTTTGTGGATGATCCGAAATACAAAAGAGCTTGGAAATTCTATCATGTATGGAATATTATCAACAATTATGAAAAGTTTAAAGATGGTGACACATCTGCTAAAAAAGTGTCGAACATTTGTGGTTTCAGAGATACAAATTTAAAGTTTGAAAATCTTAATTCTAATTATGCTTCACAAAAATTTCCATACTTTTCTTTAATTTCTTTGAATTTAGGTGACGAAGAAGATATTATTGTTGAATCTTCGTCTAAAAGACCAATTGGAGTATTCATTAAAAAAATGATTAAAAATCATTTGTTATCAACACCTTGAAAGAAGGAAATAAACAATTATTAAAAAAGTTAAAAAAAACAAGCTCACAAAGATAATAACATATAGAGATTCAAAAGTAAAAATTATATTTTGAAAAAATAGAAATAAGAAAACAAAAAATTATTTTGTGATGAGACGTGAATTCCATGCAAGATCTTAAAGTTTGGGCATAGATTCAGAATAAACTTGAATTTTATTGGAGAAAAAGTGAAAAATATCAAGCTCAACAACCTCCAAAAATCTCAAATTCATTTGGAAAATATTTTAAAGATCTTAGTGAATCTAAGAAATGGTTTACTAGATTATTAAGCGTTAGTTGTATTAATATTTTATATGTTTAGTTGGTGTTAATTCTGTATTTGAATTTTATAATAATTTTATAACTATATTTTTATCAGTATAAGTTTGTAGTATATTTAATATTAAAATTGATATGATCAAAATAACAACTGAAATTAGAATTTAATTGGGTTCTATTAAGAAAAATTGTCAAAAATATCACTTTCTTTGTACCATTTTTTACTTTTACTTTAATCACTTTTACCATTATTTTATAAAAGAAAGAAAACACACTTATAACCCTTGGGTTAATTAATCTAAGATTTGAAGTTTAGAGTTGATGGGTGGAGGTAGGGTGGAGGTAGGGTGGGGTAGGGTTTAGGAATGTAAAATCTAGGATTCTAATTAATTTATAAAAAAATTGTCTCTTAAAAAAATAGTATGAAAATATCTCTTTAATGAAGGTAAAAATAAAAAGTGATATCAATAATTTGGTAAAGTTGAAAATGTTTTTAGTGCTTTGGGTTAATTACACCTAATTATATTAATTGAATCAAGACCATTAACTATAAATCTGGCACATTTTGTTTTAATCAATGCCATTTAACTATAAGTCACTCTGACACTAGTAACATGTCTTTATCGGTTTAGAGAATTAACAATAAGTATCACTCGCCGATGGAAACAATGAGAACGTTATCAACGTGAAACATAATAAACTAATTACAATGTCTATTATATACATTGTTAACAGTCGACATTTCCCATTTTTCAGTGTCCACAACCAAATGATTTAACATGTTTATTAATAGCAAAAATATATTATCTTTAACCAAAATGATGGTAGCTAATACTGCAAAGAGATTTTCTGAAATCAAAACTTTTAAACATTTACTCTTGGTTTAAAAAAAAAGAGAACGCTGTCTGAAAAGCCTTTTGGTATACATTTCTTCCTTATAAGAAGAATGACAAAAAAAAGAAGAAGAGAAATAGTCATTTTTATTACTTTCATTTGGATTTAGTAGTACTAATTTTATGTGGTTTACTGTCTAGATTTTTATATTAAAAAATTAAATAGTGTCAGCCTCGAGATTCAAAGTCTTAAATAATAGAAAAAGAGTTAAAGTAAGTCTCGGGTCTCGTGATTCTTACAAGTCTCCGATTATATTAATAGAGCGAGCAACCCCAAGAAGAAGGAAGCAACAATGGAGATCATCAGCAACGAGAAGAAGAAACTCTCGAGACAATCTTCTTCCTTCCGGCTACGAAGTCCCAGTCTAAACACTCTTCGTCTCCACCGTATCTTCGACCTATTCGACAAAAACAGCGACGGATTCATCACGGTCGAAGAACTGAGTCAAGTGCTCTCACGACTTGGTCTCGATGCGGACATCTACGAGCTCAAACCAACCATCGAATCTTTCATCAAACCTGACGAGACTGGACTCCGGTTCGATGGTTTCGAAGCACTCCACAAGACACTAGACGAATCGTTCTTCGGAGTAGAATGCGAGTGCGAAGGATCTCCTGATTCAGATCTGGAAGAAGCTTTCAACGTATTTGATGAAGACGGTGATGGGTTTATATCTCCCGTGGAACTTCAGAAGGTTTTGAAGAAGTTAGGGCTTCCTGAAGCAAGAGAGATTGAACAAGTGGAGAAGATGATTGTCTCTGTTGATAGCAATCACGATGGTCGCGTTGACTTTTTTGAGTTCAAGAACATGATGCAAACTGTTCTTGTCCCTTCCTCTTGAATCTTCATTTAAACTTTCTCGTTTTGTTTTTTTTTTTTTGAACCAACTTTCTGGTTTTGTTTCTTTCCTTGAATGCAGAACAATTTCAAGATTACTATTGTGTAATGTTTGATTACAATAAAATCAAACTGATTTATAAAATTGTGTTTCTTCAATAAGGATCCAATCCATGATGTCTCGTCAATAAACCCAGCGTTGTTACAGTGTTTTTTTTTTGTCTTTATTTGGCCTCTCTACGGTTGAAGAAGAGAACAACCTAGCGATTCTATGGCCGTAAACGGTTAGACTGACCATGCAATGGCGTGACATGGTTACCCAGAGACCTTTCGAAAGAGAGGTTCTCATCTGAGTATCTCATAATATAAATAAGGAAAACAATGTAACAAGAAAAGAGAGATAGTGAGATGGAGTTCTCAAATGAAAACTTTTAATAAACTCATGAGAACCTCAAACTGCACACTACAAGAAAACATGGTATATTTCGATGGAAATTTCGATGGAGACGTAATTCCTCGGAATATACCGACAGAATTCCGACGAAATTCCGAAGAAACCCAAAAATCATGTTTCCTTGGAATTTTGTCGGTAATTTCCGACGAAATTCCGAGGAACGTGTATTTCGTCGGTATAAACCGAGAAAATTCCGAGGAAACAGATTTCATCGGTTTTTTCCAACGAAATTTCGTCGATTATTTATCCGTTAAAAGAGCCGTTGTGGATATTGAAAAAATTCGACGAAATTTCGAGGAATAGTCGGAAATGCCGGCAGCATTTCATCTATAAATACAAGCACCCCTCACCCTCTTCATTCACTCAATATTTTCATCCTCTCACTCACTTTACACACAAAATATATTCAAAAAACCATGTCTTCTTCAAATTATTATCGTTTTTGGATGGATCGACCTCATATGGATCCTACCACGAGATTGCTTACGGATGAATATCAAGAAGGTATAGTCGAATTCATGAGGCTAGTTCATCAACAACCGGAAGCAAAAACGGGTATGTTAAGATGTTCTTGCTCTACTTGTAAAAATAAAAAAGGTTATAAAGAGTGGGATGTTTGGACACATCTATATTTGAATGGGTTTACACGTAGTTACAAAATTTGGTATCATCATGGAGAAACTGATTATGAATATGGTAGTATTAGCGAACCTCAAACTGCAGATAGGCTAGAAGAACCAATTAGAACGGATGTAGATTATTGTGTAGGTACTGAGCAGATGGTACATGATCATTTTAGAGGGAAAGAATTCTCCAATGTAGAAGCTAGGAGATTTTTTGATATGTTGGATGCATGCAAACAACCTTTGTACGAAGGTTGCAGAGATGGTCATTTGCCTTTATCATCTGCAACAAGACTAATGGGTATTAAAACAGATTATAATTTGGCTGAACATTGTGTGGATGCGATTGCTGATTTTGTAAAAAGTGTTCTACCAGAAGATAATCTAGCTCCGGTTTCATACTACGAGGTTCATAAACTCGTAGTTGGTCTTGGTTTATCGTATCAGGTAATAGATGTATGCATCGATAACTGCATAATATATTGAAGGGCGGATGAGAACCGGCTTCAGTGCAAATTTTGTGGGAAGGCTCGTTATAGAGATACGAGTGGAAGAGTTCCAGTGCCATACAAAAGGATGTGGTATTTGCCGTTGACAGAAAGGTTGAAGAGGTTGTATCAGTCTGAACGCACAGCCCAACCAATGAGATGGAATGCAGAGCATTCAACAGATGGTGAGATTAGACATCCTTCAGATGCAAAAGCTTGGAAGTATTTCCAATCAACATATCCAGAATTCGCGTATGAGAGAAGAAATGTCTACCTTAGATTATGTAACGATGGTTTCAGCCTATTTGGCAAGCATGGAAGAAAATATTCTCTATGGCCAGTCATTCTTACACCATACAACTTACCGCCAAACTTGTGCTTGCGCCGAGAGTTTTTGTTTCTCTCCATTCTCGTACCCGGGTTAGAGCATCCTAGGAGATCACTTGATGTGTTTCTTCAGCCACTAATATATGAGTTGCAACAACTATGGGCTCAAGGTGCTGAAACATACGATGTTTCGTGTAAAGAAAAATTTCAAATGCGGGCAGTACTTATGTGAACAATAAGTGATTTTCCAGCATATGGTATGTTATCTGGATGGACAACGCATGGAAGGTTATCATGTCCATATTGTCAAGATAACAAAGATGCTTTCCAACTAAAACACAGAAGGAACACGTGTTGGTTTGACTGTCACAAGAGATTCCTACCACTTGATCATCCATATCGTAGGAGTAGGACTTTGTTTACGAAGAACAAGAAGGTGTTTGACAGTCCACCTCCAGAAATTTGTGGGGCAGATTTGTTGACACAGTTAAGAGATTTTGGTGCAGAAAGGACGCCAGACGTTGGTGGACATGTGCATTATCCAGTAGATGATGTTGGAGAACTACATAATTGGCACAAGAAGAGTATTTTCTGGGATCTACCATACTGGAAGGATCATCTGCTGCGGCATAATTTAGATGTCATTCATATTGAGAAGAACTTTTTTGACAATATCATGAACACAATCCTTAACGTCTAAGGTAAAACAAAAGATAATTTGAAGTCAAGACTTGATTTAATTGATATATGTGCTCCTTCCGAACTTCATGTTGATGAGAATGGTAGGGCTCCTGCTACCATATACCGACTGGATGCAGCGGTAAAAGATGTGTTCTTTGATTGGATTTCAAACGATATGGAATTTCCAGATGGTTACGCATCTAATTTGCGTAACTGTGTTTTTTATTGTGATTGGTATGACAACACTGCAGATCGAGGCGTGAGAACATATGCATTTAGTGTTACATCAGTACATTCGCGACGAAAGCTGCAATATTATGATCCTTTCATTCTTGCTTCGAAAGCCGATCAGAAGAAACGACGATTGTAGGGAATGGAAGCGTCGGACACGATCTTCGCCTACGTAAAATAAGATTAGGGTTGGAGAGGTGGGCTTCACATTGACCATGGTTAATTGTTATTAAAGCCTAATGAAAAGCCGATTTTCTCTTCGGTCAACAAAAACAGTAGTGACATGGTAGAACAGAACTTTCCCGATGTGGACACTCTCCTCACTCATCATATTTCATTTTTAGTATTGTAAGATCGATATGCAGATCCCTAGATTAGAATTGTCTGTAGATACTAAGAGTACCTTAAACAAAAAAATATTGATATTTAAATGTAATTTACCTATTTATTTAACTTTTCAGTGAAAAATAGATTTGATATAATATATAAGTGACAAGTGTAGTTTGAAAGATGTGATTTTTTCTTTTATCGGAAACTTGAACAATGTAAATAATTCTTTCCAACAAAAATGGAACCCATATGACGGAGTGTGAAATGAAACCCATGTGACAAAGTACATACTAAACACTTCTTTACCACTAGAGCAACAACAATGAGTGAAAAAGTGCCACTACAAGAAAACAGCTTTAGTCCGACGACTAATTTCGTCGGAGTTTCGTCGGAATAGGCATACTCCGACGGTATTTCGACGAAAAATGTCGTCAGAAATATTTTGTCAGGAAAAACATATTTCGTCGAAATTTCGTCAGACGTTCCGAGAGAATACCGAAAACGGTATATTCCGAAGAAATTCCGAGGATATATTTCGTAGGATACTTTCCTCCGAATATCCTCGGAAATTTCCGATGGAGGTTTCCTCGGAATATTCCGAGGAATGAGTTCCCTTGGAATATTCCGAGGAAATCTGCCCGTCAGAAATTTCTGAGGTATTCCGAGGAAGGAATTCCTTCGGAAATTTCTGAGGAACGGATCCCTCGGAAATTTCCAAGGAACAGTTTTTCTCGGATGTTTCCGAGGGACACGTTTCCTCGGAAATTTCTGAGGGAACTCATTCCTCGGAATATCCAGAAATTTAATTTTGAAAATTAAATATTTTTAATATGTTTTCTAGTTCATATTTAATATTTTTTTAAAATATTAAATCTGAAATAGAAAACATATTATTATAATAATAAAAGTTTTACAAATTAAAAGAAAAAATATTAAAAAAGTTTTATTAAAAAAAAACTAAAACTAAAACTCGTGCGGGAACATCCGTCTCATCATTTCTAGCATTTGTGCATTCGCCCTCTCTGCTGCTTCCACTTTAGCTTGTTGCGCGGTCATCTGAGCAAGAATGGTGTTGTTCTGGATCTCCAATGCTGATATGCGGTCATCCTTGATCTCCAATGCTGATGAAGAAGAAGCAAACATCGGAGATCGACGACCCAAACCGAACAAACGCCCTTTTCTCTTTGGAACTGCCTGAAAAAGAAAACATAATTTTTTAGTACCAATAAAGATAAGGGAATGAAGATATAGGAAAAATTAAAATTAATCAAAGATCTTACCGATTCAACGAGTTCGTTGATTTGACGTCGAGACAGGTTGGTGGAAGCAGCAGTAGTGGCGTCCTCATTAGAGAGAAGCTGAGATAGGCGGAACTCTTCTTCATCCTTCTGGCTTTGGACCAGGTCGACCACTTCCCTCACAAGACCATCAGAAATCTCGCCGGTCTTTTTGTTGGTATACGCCATCCTCATTAGGGCGAGATCATCAACCGGCTCACCATCATTTTCTTCCACCTTAAAAATGTAAGAAATACATTAAAAATTAAAATAAAAATGTTTAAAAAATTAAAATAAAAAATAGATTTAACTTACCATTCGATCTCTGAGAGTGTGAATACTCTAGGCACCCAAGTTGTGCTTGTACATGCCCTTCCCGCGAGGCTCGCTCTTGCGGTTGCCAGAGTTGGTCACCGATCAGTCTTGCATCTCGTCCTTCTCCCAATGTTGTATCAACTCCGCCCACACCGTCTCGTTAATCGATTTCGGTATTTTTTCTTTGTTCCACTTCTACTTCCACTCATAGATTTGCTTCCCATAATTATCCATGACTTTATGGTTGAAGTGGTGACGGATGAAGTCTGTCTGATCAGAATTACAGGTCAATTCTTGCTGAAAAAAATACACAATTTGTAAAAAAATTATGTTAAAGATTAAAAAACAAGTTAAAAAAAAATAAAAATTACCACAAACTGACGAAACCACATTTTTTGTTCCTTAAGAGGGAATCTGCTGAAGGTAGGATATCCCTTCTTGAGGGTCGAGTACATCATCCGGTTGATGAGGGTGCTGATCCCGTTCCCCGATCGATCGAACCTAAGATAAAGAAAAAAATAAGAATTAAAAAATATAATGAAATAAAATGATAAAACAAAACAAAAAAAAAGATTTTTACCAAGTTTGGTGTCGTCCATGTGGATATGGAGTAAGAACGAGAAGATGCTCTCGACCCGGCTGCTGAACCAACTGTACAACAGTCATGGTTCCCGGAACAACCGGAGGAGCGAGAGGGTGAGCATACTCGTCCGCAGCTTGGTTGTGGGACGCTGAAAAAGCACGAGAGCGGGAGGACGAACCACTATGACCTCGTGGTGCAGAACAGCGAAGTTTAATCTGGTTCTCGCCACTAGACCTATTTGTAAGACAAAGTTTTACAAATAGTTTTAAAATATAAAAATCTATATAAGAATCTAAAAGTAATATATACAAATGACGTTTTATAAATACAAAAAAACATTTTTATAAATATAAAAATAGTTTTATAAATATAAAAATAGTTTTATATACAAAAACGTTTTATAACTATAAAAAACTTTTTATAAATATTAAAAACGTTTTATAAATATTAAAAACGTTTTATAAATATTAAAAACGTTTTATAAATATAAAAAACGTTTTATATATATAAAACACGTTTTTATAAATATAAAAATGTTTTATAAATATTAAAAACGTTTTATAAATATTAAAAACAGTCTATAAATATAAGAAAACGTTTTATATATATAAAAAACATTTTATAAATATTAATAACGTTTTATAAATATTAAAAAACCATTTTAAACGTTTTTATAAACCTTAAAAATAGTTTTATAAACCTAACAATCCTAAATCCAAACAATCTTATCAATATAATCTTAAATCCTAACAATCCTAACAATCATATATCCTAACAATCCTAAATCCAAAAACAACAATCTACAAAACCTAAAATCATCAAATTCATTCTAAAACTTAACAAAAATAACCAAAAAGAGTGGGATAATGATCTTACATGTTTAGGGATAGGTTTTGAGGAGAAATGGAGAAGATTGACCGGAAATAATGGAGGAAATGGGGAGAGCTTCGCCGGAAATCGAGAGAGAGATAAGAGAAATGGGGAAGAAGAAAGGTTTCTGGTAAATAAACACGGAAATTTCCGACGGATAAGGTTCGTCGAAATTTCCTCGGAATCCACTAAACTTGATTTTCGCGAAAAGCCATAAATCGGACAAAACATCATAATCGATGTAGAGCATATTCCATTTCCTCGGAATATTCCGAGGACATTCCGACGAAAACGGATTATGCTCTGCATGTACCCTTATTGGATGAACATACTGCCTTTTCGTCTGAATTTCCTCGGAATATTCTGAGGAAAACTTGTTTGGGGTTTGGAAACCTCAAATTTGTGAACCCTAGTTCATTTCTTACGCAATTTCAAAGTTGTCCAATGCATAACATTGAGAATTCTATCTAAATATGTGGTTAAACCATTCAATTACAAAAAATCGAAATCGATTACAAGTCTTGTCCTTCTCGTTTATTAAATTGTATAAGTGTTTCTCATGAAGTGTATGAATTTCGTTCATACAATCGTAAAAGTGTTTATTATTTGAAGATAAGCTCATATTTGGACTGAAAATCAATTTATGACACTTGGTAAAGTTTTTTTGGTTGTATGTTTTCATTTCTAACCGTAAAATGATGTTTTCGGTTCAAAATATAACATTTTGTCGGAATTTCCTCGGAATATTCCGAGGAAATTCCGACGAAACAGACCACGTCGTCGGAATTTCCTCGGAAATTTCTGAGGAAATTCCGACGAAATGGTTGCCCCTAAACTCAAACTCCAAATCCGTAATGTACAAAGGAATATTCCGAGGAAATTCCGAGGATTAACCCTTATTTCCTCGAAATTTCCTCGGTTTTTATTAAAAAAAAATCATGGGCCGTGTGTTCTATTCTGATTCCGAGTCATCACCAGATGAATCTGAATCTTGGTGAAACTCTCTAATCACAGGTTCATCCTCTTCGTGAACAACAACTTCCTCTCCAAAGTTAGTTAAATCGACTACCAGCTCAGCGTTTGTTAAATCTTCAACTGCACTTAAGTTTCCAGATGCGCTTGGTTGTAGTGGGTCTTGATCAGAACATCCGTGAACTCGCTCTCTGGAGTTGGGTGATGTAACAGTGACCCATGGATCATCTCTGTTCCTAACCCGAGGATACTTGATATAGCAAACCTGTAAAACATTACAAATTTATATGTAAATTAGTAATAGTAATATACAGACGAATGAATCATTATGAATAAATTGACATATATATAATTACCTGATCGGCTTGCAAAGCAAGAATGAAAGGATCATAATATTGCAGCTTTCGTCGCGAATGTACTGATGTAACACTAAATGCATATGTTCTCACGCCTCGATCTGCAGTGTTGTCATACCAATCACAATAAAAAACACAGTTACGCAAATTAGATGCGTAACCATCTGGAAATTCCATATCGTTTGAAATCCAATCAAAGAACACATCTCTTACCGCTGCATCCAGTCGGTATATGGTAGCAGGAGCCCTACCATTCTCATCAACATGAAGTTCGGAAGGAGCACATATATCAATTAAATCAAGTCTTGACTTCAAATTATCTTTTGTTTTACCTTAGACGTTAAGGATTGTGTTCATGATATTGTCAAAAAAGTTCTTCTCAATAT
Organism: Moricandia arvensis; assembly: GCA_905132765.1. Lineage (NCBI taxonomy): Eukaryota > Viridiplantae > Streptophyta > Magnoliopsida > Brassicales > Brassicaceae > Moricandia > Moricandia arvensis. The sequence goes on from CAJHQP010001603.1 coordinate 34,454, forward strand.
GAATGACATCTAAATTATGCCGCAGCAGATGATCCTTCCAGTATGGTAGATCCCAGAAAATACTCTTCTTGTGCCAATTATGTAGTTCTCCAACATCATCTACTGGATAATGCACATGTCCACCAACGTCTGGCGTCCTTTCTGCACCAAAATCTCTTAACTGTGTCAACAAATCTGCCCCACAAATTTCTGGAGGTGGACTGTCAAACACCTTCTTGTTCTTCGTAAACAAAGTCCTACTCCTACGATATGGATGATCAAGTGGTAGGAATCTCTTGTGACAGTCAAACCAACACGTGTTCCTTCTGTGTTTTAGTTGGAAAGCATCTTTGTTATCTTGACAATATGGACATGATAACCTTCCATGCGTTGTCCATCCAGATAACATACCATAGGCTGGAAAATCACTTATTGTCCACATAAGTACTGCCCGCATTTGAAAGTTTTCTTTACACGAAACATCGTATATTTCAGCACCTTGAGCCCATAGTTGTTGCAACTCATATATTAGTGGCTGAAGAAACACATCAAGTGATCTCCTAGGATGCTCTGGCCCGGGTACGAGAATAGAGAGAAACAAAAACTCTCGGCGCAAGCACAAGTTTGGCGGTAAGTTGTATGGTGTAAGAATGACTGACCATAGAGAATATTGTCTTCCATGCTTGCCAAATGGGCTGATACTATCGGTACATAATCCAAGGTAGACATTTCTTCTCTCATACGCGAATTCTGGATATGTTGATTGGAAATACTTCCAAGCTTTTGCATCTGAAGGATGTCTAATCTCACCATCTGTTGAATGCTCTGCATGCCATCTCATTGGTTGGGTTGTGCGTTCAGACTGATACAACTTCTTCAACCTTTCTATCAACGGCAAATACCACATCCTTTTGTATTCCACTGGAACTCTTCCACTCGTATCTTTATAACGAGCCTTCCCACAAAATTTGCACTGAAGCCGATTCTCATCCGCCCTCCAATATATCATGCAGTTATCAATGCATACATCTATTAACTGATACGATAAACCAAGACCAGATACGAGTTTCTGAACCTCCTAGTATGAACCCGGAGCTAGATTATCTTATGGTATAACATCTTTTACAAAGTCAACAATCGCATCCACACAATCTTCAGCCAAATTATAATCTGTTTTAATGTCCATCAATCTTGTTGCAGATGATAAAGGTGAATGATCATCTCTGCAACCTTCGTACAAAGGTTGTTTGCCTGCATCCAACATATAAAAAATCCTCCTAGCTTCTACATTGGGTAATTCTTCCCCTCTAAAATGATCATGTACCATCTGCTCAGTACCTACACCATAATTTACATCCGTTCTAATTGGTTCTTCTAACCTATCCGCAGTTTGAGGTTCGCTAATACTACCATATTCATAATCAGTTTCTCCATGATGATACCAAATTATGTAACTACGTGTAAACCCATTCAAATATAGATATGTCCAAACATCCCACTCTTTTATAACCTTTTTATTTTTACAAGTAGAGCAAGGACATCTTAACATACCCGTTTTTGCTTCCGGTTGTTGATGAACTAGCCTCATGAATTCGGCTATACCTTCTTGATATTCATCCGTAAGCAATCTCGTGTTAGGATCCATATGAGGTCGATCCATCCAAGAACGATAAGAATTTGAAGAAGACATGGTTTTTGAATATATTTCGTGTGTAAAGTGAGAGGATGAAAATATTGAGTGAATGAAGAGGGTGAGGGGTGCTTGTATTTATAGATGAAATGCTGCCAGAATTTCTGACAAAATTCCGATGATTCCTCGGAATTTCGTCGAAATTTTTCAATATCCACAACGGCTCTTTTAACGGATAAATAATCGTCGGAATTTCGTCGAAAAAACCGACGAAATCTGTTTCCTCGAAATTTTCTCGGTTTATACCGACGAAATACATGTTCCTTGGAATTTCGTCGGAAATTACCGACGAAATTCCGAGGAAACATGATTTTTGGGTTTCCTCAGAATTTCGTCGGAATTCTGTCGGTATATTCCGAGGAATTCCGTCAGAATTTCCGTCGGAATATACCCTGTTTTCTTGTAGTGGTTCTTCAGTCCTTTTTATTTGTTTCGTTCCACCTCCCATAGTTGCTCTTCCCATTTAAATCCTTCCCTATGTTACATCAAACCAAAATCTACATCCTCGAAAGAAAAAGATCACGCTATGTCCATGAACCTGTTAACTCCACCGGAAAGTATCCCTAACCCTGAATTTTAATGATGTCTCACCAGGTCAGCCGAATCAGAACTCCGAATTTGATTAATCCCCTTTCTTGGAGGCGAGAAACACAGAAAAAGGCTAGATTGGATGCTTATTGGCTTGGAACTGCTTCTCATCTATGAACAAAAAAAGTACAGCTATTAATCTTAATCTTATGATTACACTATCTTTACAATGAAAATTATAAATATCAGGATACTTGATATATTATATTAGCTAATACTGTATAGAGTTGGTCAAGTCAAACCGGTTAATCTGTACACATGTATGTCATATCGGGCCAATAGACCATAAGCAAGACGTACCACATGGTGTGCCATGTGTGACTTCCTAAGGTCGGATCCTATTGACCATGTTGATGATTGGAGATTCAGATCTATGCGTGCTAGATTCCTTTTTGTCACCAGTGTTTTCACTTCTTTTAGCCACACACAACAACATAGACTACATAGATCAAGCCAAGAACATAGATTACACCAGAACGTGTTAATATCCGGTCTGATTTTACAGTGCCTCTCTTTGGTGCATCCTTTTTAGTTGCTGCTCAGTTCTTACTTTGCTTGTCGATGTCTGTCTAGATGGTTGTTTACACTCTATACTGCAGGAAAAAAATGTTATGGTTACAACCCATGAAGCATGAGACTGTTCGTATGAAGAGAAGATTGTCTGACAAAGGGTTGGTTGTAAATTCTGATGGATGACTCAGTAGTGAAAGTGTTTACCAATTAAAATGACAAGGGAGAATAAGGTATGTATCAGTCTATATCAAGATGCTTCATTATCTGGATTGATCGATTTTGATTTCATGATATTTTTTGCTTCGTATTGAAATTCAGTTAATGGTGTTTCTCTGCCGCAATTGGTCTTCATTTAGAGGACTCACGTGGTGGTGGACTTCTTGATAAATCACACAGAAATTTTGACCCATATATGATATGTGGTTCTCATGTTAGTTCCATTGGTTGCATTAAGTTTAGAATCAAGTCCCTTAGGATTCTAAGCTTTTTACTGTAGTTCCTGAAACAGAAAAAATAGGCTCACTAAAGGCGTCGGATTGAATCTCTTTACATGTGCTCTCTAGATGCTTTGGTTATGCAATATACATGAAATGTTATATAATGACATTGGTCGTGATATTGAACAATTTTGGTTTCAGAGGACGGTGATGGAGGCTGTTACTTCCAGCTCAGTGATGGAATACATAGTGAGGTATTAGTCTGAGGGAAGAAGGTTAGAGATGAGAACAAGTCAGCAACACTCTATCACAGAGTGGTCTTTCGTGTAGAGATAGTCCAGGCAACCTAGAATTCACCTTGGAACTTGGTTCCGGAAAACTGTATGTACCTATTTACTCTGAAACTATCATTTCTAATCCAACTGATTCTACAAGAATATTTGTATGAAATTTCGTTTGTTACTGCAATTAGTTAATACAGGCACACATAGTATAAAAAATCAAAGTTTTTGTTATCAAGTATGTTATTAATTTGTTGGAGGATTAAATTTTTTTTAAGTTTATTTATCAATCATTTTTTTCTTATATGTAAGTTGTTTTCTTTAAGTTTGTATTTTTATAAATTTTTATTTGTTAGATTTTTTTGTTTCTAAGTGTTCATTTTTATAAGGACGACTTCATTTCCCTCTGAATTGTTGATATTGATATGTTCTTGTTAGAGATAGGCTTAGCACAGATCCATTAAAATCTAAGCCCAAAATCAGGTCTGATTAGGAAGGCAACAACATAACGTTTACGGTGTCGATCTCGGGCCAGCTAGCCAACAACACCATGTATGAGGTGACGACCTCGGGGCAGCCAGTAAACAACATTGCGCATGCGGCGACGATCTCAGATAAGCTAGCCAGCTATGCGACGTTTATGGAGACGAACTCGAGCCAGCCAGAAATCAAAGCACTAAATGCGGCGACGACCTCGGGCATCCCAGCCGGAAATGCGAAGTCTATGGCAGCTCATACGCAGCCAATCGACAGATTAACACATGTGGCAATGTCAGCCCCAACAACACAACCGTCCAACACGGAGACAATGAACTCTAACCAGCTGGACATCTCCCTATTTTTTCAGACTCTCCTCAAAAGAATCGACGAGCTAGCTCGTGGAATGACTTCTCATTTGGAAGACCTTGCGCATTCCCAGATCGCATGCAACAATCGCGTCAATGAGCTCCAGTTTACTGAAACCGGTGCATCAAAGTCACGACAAGTTGAAATCACCCCCACGACTTCAACGAGTTCTCTTCGAAGATCTATCAACACTGATCACCGAACCAGGTGAACAATGCCAAGTTCAAACAACGACATGCCAGTACCGACTACCGGACCAGAACAGCAGCGTTCCGTTCAAATCAACGATCTGACCACACCAATCACAAACAATAGAAAACAGCGCCCAGGTCGGCTAGACGATTAGCATGTCCCAATCATCAACTATCCGCAGAATTCCAATAGAGAGATCCAACACAAAGACGAAGAGATCGAAGAGATGAAGGCTCAGCAACAATACATGACTTCTAAGGTCCATCAGGCAACCAGCGCAGCACCAAAGATTGGTCGTGTGCTTCGTGAAACCCAGAAAACTCCATTCTCATCTCGTCTCTCTAGCATCCTTGTTTGGCACCCAAGAAAAATCAAGCTCACTACTTACAACGGAACGTCCCATCCGAGAGAGTACCTCACCGCCTTCAACATCGCAACGGGGAGAGCAAACTTCTCACCAGAGGAACGTGATGCCGGTCTCTGCCAGCTGTTTGTAGAAACGTTGAGAGGACTTGCCATTGGTTGGTTCTCACAACTAGAGGCCAATTCCATTGATAATTACAATCAAATCTCAACAGCCTTCCTCAAGCATTACACCATGTTCATACAGCAGAGCATGTCTAACATCGACCTATGGACACTAGCGCAAGGACCCACAAAGACGCTTCATTCATTCATTGAAAAGTTTCAAGCCATCTTGTCTCGTATCACTGTACTCGACGAGGCAGCAATCATGGCACTCCGGAACGGTCTTTGGCATGAGTCACCATTTCGAAAAAAGCTCTTCAAAAATAAAGCAAAATCCGTGAAAGACACACTCCATCGAGCAGTGACCTTCATTGAAATCGAGGAGGACAAGACCGCGTTCGCCAAAAAACAAAAATTCAACCATCAAGAAATCATCTTCAAAGGAAAAGAAGTCAGATGGACACTATGATCCTCGGCAACACTACGATAGGGCATAAAAAGACAGCAGGAACAGGAAGGCTGGAACCTATCAAATCAGCAATAAACCCGCTAATCGTCCCACAAGCAACCAAGCTCGTGACAATCGTGGTGCAGATGATACAAAGACATATTGTAGCTACCACAAATCCACAACTCACAACACATGCGAATCTTATCACCTACAAGAAATGTTGTTAAACCAGTACCGTTACGACCGAGACTCGTCATCCAAAGATCAACCAAACGACAAAGCACCAAAAAATGAAGGAGAGCGTTTCTGAAATGTCTAAGAGGAGCGCGAACGCTAGCAAAGACGAAAACGCCCTAACGAGCGAACAAATGCAGACACAAAAACTCCCAAGCGAGCACGTGATGACCAAAACAACGAGCAGGGATGCAAACGGCACCCCCACCTCGCACGCGTAAACAATGTGATCATGGGAGGCCTCCTGACCTGCAAAGATTCAGTTTGATCAATCAAGGAATATGAATGCAGGACACTCACCTCACAAAAAATGGGGAAGCAGTAGCGTCCAAGACAAAACAAGAGAAAGTTATGAGATCAGTTTCAGGGAAGATGATACCAAAGGTCTTGACGAACCACATAATGATCCTCTCGTCGTTGAACTTAGGATCAGTGATTGCGAAGTGACACACATACAAATCGACACTGGCAGTTCAATTGACTTAATCTTCGCGAAAACACTTCAGCGCATGGACGTTATATATTATGAGCTTAAACCTTGCAAAAGACCGCTCACGAGTTTTGCAGAGATACAACAATGACAATCGGAACATTCAAGCTCTTAGTCTATGTAACAGGAATCACCAAAATCGTCAAGTTCGTGGTCATCGAGAGCCCTGACATTTACAATGCCATACTCAGAACTCCATGGATACACTCGATGAAAGAAATCCTGTCTACATACCATCGGTGCGTTAAATTTCCAACACCATCAGAGATCTATACCCGCAAGGGAAATCAACAGCTATCTCGAACATGCTTCGTCGCCGAGCATAAGCTAAGAATATCCTTAAGAACATGCTTTATAACTAAGCAAAGTTACGAGCATGTCATAGAAGACAACAACGCACGCTAGTTCATCATACAAGTCAACATTGATGTACGAGACCCAACACGATGCGTCGGAGTCAGAGCAGGCCTTAAGGGAGATCTTAGGGAGCAACTTATCAGCTTCCTTCAATCCAATGCTTCAACCTTCGTTTGGACAACTGCGGACATGCCAGGGATTAATACATCAATCACATGCCATGAGTTACATTTGGATCCAATCTACACGTAAATCAAGCAAAAGAGACACAAACGCGGCCCAAAACGCCCCAAAGCCATTAATGATGAAGTGGAACACCTAGAAAACGCAAGATCCATCACTAAGTCAGATACCTAGACTGGCTTGCTAACCCTGTCGTTGTTTAAAAAAATGGAAAATGCGCATATGCGTTGACTTTACCGACCTCAACAAGGCGTGTCCAAAGGACAGTTTCTCACTTCCCCCCCACATTGGTCGCCTGGTTGAAGCAACTGCGAGAAATGAGCTTCTCTCATTCATGGACGCTTTCTATGGATATAATTAAATCATGATGCACCCTGACAACAGAGAAAAAAAGCGTTTCTCACCGACCGAGGTACTTATTGTTATAAGGTCATGCCCTTTGAACTCAAGAATGTTTGAGCCACAAATCAATGTCTGGTCAACCGAATATTTTCCGAACAGCTCAGTAACATGATGGAAATCTACATTGACGGCATGCTCGTTAATTCCTTTGTCGCTGATGATCATATTAAACATCTGACAACTTGTTTCAACAGCCTCAATGAGTACGGGTGAAGATCAACGCAACAAAGTGAACCTTCGCCATCACTTCTGGAGAGTTCCTAGGATACATTGTCACAAATAGAGGAATTAAAGAAAACCCAGGAAAAATCACAGCCACTGCAGAACTCCTATTTCCAAAACACAGAAGAGAAATCCAAAGACTGACAGGAAGAATCGCTGCACTCAACAGATTTATTTCGCCATCGAGAGATAAATGACTCTCATTTTATCAGCTTTTGCGAAATAACAAACGTTTCGAGGGGGACACAAGGTGTGAGGATGCGTTCCAACAGTTGTAGGAGTACCTATCTACTCCACCAATTTTGGAAAAACCAAAAGACTGAGAGATCCTATACCTATATATATTTGTCTTCGCCTCCGAAGTGAGTAGAGTTCTAGTTTGCGAAGGCCGTGGAGAGCAATGCCCGATTTTATACACCAGAAAAATCTTCGATGACGCTGATACACTTTATTCTCCCCTTGAAAAACTCGCCCTTGCCGTGGTGGTCGCAGCTCGCAAGCTCATACCATATTTTGAATCTCACACCATCCACGTGCTGACCAATCATCCACTTCGGTTGATACTTCACAGCCCAAGTCAATCAGGGAGGAAGGCCAAATGGGCAGTCGAGTTAAGAGAATATGACATCGAGTTCAAACGTCGAACAAGTGCGAAGTCTCAGGTGTTGGCGGATTTCCTTACCAAATTGCCTCTATCTCAAGACAAGGATGACCTTGATACCAAAAATTGGTGCCTTTATGTCGACGGCTCGTCCTCACGAAACGGATCAAGAGTTGGTATACGACTTATATCTCCCACAATCGAGATAATTGAACAATCTTTCCGCCTCGCCTTTCCAGCTTCAAACAACGAGGCCGAGTACGAAGCTCTAATTACCGGCATGCGTCTCGTTAAATCTGTTGGAGTAAACAAGATAGAAACTTCTTGCGACTTGCAGTTCATCGCCAACCAGTTTAGCAGAGAACACGAAACGCAAAACGACCAAATGAATGCTTACTTACAAGTCGTCCAGAAGCTTTCGCAAGAGTTCGCCAACTTTACTCTCACCAAGATACCGCGAAACGACAACTCCTCTGCCGAGGCCCTTGCTGCTCTAGCATCAACGTCCAACCCTTCGCTCAAAAGAATGATATTGGTAGAAAGAATTGATAAACCGAGCATAGAGTTAGCAATGGGATTTCACATCATAGATGAGCTTGACGGAGAGATAGATGACGCTGACAAAGTAAGCAAACTAATTCTCGGAGAAGAGACGACAAGCCAAATCGATTTGCGCGATGAAATCAAACTTTACATTTCCGACGGTATAATACCAGCTGACCGCTGAGCAGCTCGCAAACCGACACAGGTGAACAAGTAGAGTATACTAGGGCGCTTGAGAGAACCATTTCGAAGGAACTCCACAAAATGACCTTGTAACCTGCATTGCAAGCAAATAGAGAACCCCCGCCCGTTTGTTTGAAAGCTCGATGCGCATACTATATTTTACCCAACGAAAACCTTTTCAGATGGAGCTCAACCAAAGCATTGATACGATGCATACACAGTCAAGAAGTCAAATGGGTGCTTGAAGAAAAACATGAAGGCGCTGGTGGCAACCATTTTGGGATTAGGAGCATTAGCCATTAAAACCAAGCGGCACATACACTTTTGGCCAACAATGGTTGCAGATTGCGAAAACTTCCTCGCCAAGTGAGAGAAGTGCCAATGCCACCCCCGATGTTCCACCTTCCAACAGATTTTCTCACAACCACACAACGCCATATCCTTTCATGAGGTGGGAAATGGATATTCTCGGTCCTCTGCCACCATCAAAGCAGAAGCGCTATATTCTTTTTATGACTGACTACTTTTCTATATGGGTCGAGACCGAGTGATATGCAACCATATGCGCCCCGGACATCCAGAATTTTGTCTGGAAAAACATCATATGTCGCCACGGTCTCCCATACTAAATCGTCACCGAGAATGACTCCCAGTTTATCTGTGCAAACTTCGAGAACTTCTTTGCACTCTGGAAGATCATGATAAGTAAATCCACACCAAGGTACCCTCAAGGGAATAGGCAAGCTGAGGAAACAAACAAAATGACCCTCGATGGAATCAAAAAGCGTCTGGAGGAAAAGAAAGGAGTTTGGGTTGACGAACTCGACGACGTTCTTTGGTTACACCGTATGACACCACGACGATCAACGAACTTGACCCCTTTCTCTCTGTCCCACGAAATGGAGGCCATGTAGCCCACTGATGTCAGCATCTCGAGTCTTCACTAGTTAACATTGATCAAGAACGAAGAGTTGAATAACACAATGATCATTGACCATCTAGACAAAGTTGAGAAAAAAGGGACCAAGCTCTCCTCCGCATTCAAAACTACCAGCACTTGGCCGCCCAGTACTACAACAAGAAAGTTAAGGGAAGATTCTTTCAAGAAGGTGACCTTGTTCTTCGCAAAGTTTTTGAAAACACCCAAGAATGGGGGGGAAGGCAAGCTCGATGTGAATTGGGAAGGACCATACTTGATCTCTAAAGTCGTCAAGCAAGGTGTCTTTGAACTCACCAAGATGAGCAGAGAAAAGGTCCCGAGATCATGGAACTTCGTGCTCAGTTGTCAGTGTTGTGGCTCCGTGCTCACACTCCAAAATTTTGCAAACAAAATACGGGATATGTTCCCAAAATGTCACAGCTCTGCGCTCACACTTATAACATTTCGTAACACAAGCATAACGATAAAAAAAGGAATAATTTGATAAGGACATCAAATACTCGCCGACCTCAACAAACTACATTCTCGACAATCATACCGTAAACCTCAAGAAGAAGGCAAATTTTTAAATTTCACAACACAAGCACAAGATCGAGGCAAGAAGGTCATTCCATAAGAAGATTCAACATAACCAAAAAGGATCGACATAAGTGATCATAACAACAAAATAGCCAACATAACAAACCTGAAAATAACAAAGGCGACAAGTCCTACAAATGCCAACAGCAATAAAATAAAGATAAGTAAGAGACCACGCAGGGCCTCGATGGTAAAAGAAGGACCAAACTACGAACCTGAAGAAGCGCAGCCCTCGTGCACGCCGCATCTCCACGGCCAGACGAACGAGGACAACCCGCATCCCCACGAAGACGAGCCGCATCCTCAACCCCTGCAGAAAGAGGTAGAGGAACCGAGACAAATGGGATATTAAAATCAAAGGAAGGAATCTAAGCTAAATCCTTATTCTCAATCTAGATCGAAACAATAGAACTCGCCTTCTTCATCCTCTCAGCCAAATCCTCCTCGAGATGCTTAACCTTGCTCTCATGAATCTTTATCCCTTCTCCCTTCCAAACCATGACAACATCAAGCACCCCTTTGATTTGATTCACCCCATACATAGCTTGACGAACAACCTTTTGATCTTTCACAAACCTCCGCATCTTCTCAATACGAGAATTACAAGTAGCAAGAACATCATCATGTCTCACTATTTCCTTATCACACAGCCCGTTCATCAATGCCTTTGCATCTCTGAAGCGATTTTCCTGCATCACCCGACGTTCATTCACCTGCTCTTCATCCAAGGCCACCTTCGCTTTAAGTTTTTCCACTTCCTCCTGCGCGGCTAAAAACACCTTCCTCTCTGCCTCATACTTCTTACGCCAAGATGCAGCCTCCCCAGAACAGCCGGCCGCACCCTTCATAGCAGCAAGCTTGGCATTCGCCTTTTCAAGTTCTGCCTTGACGAATCTGAGCTCCTCATCTTGGTCATCCACCAACCGATTAATAAATTTTGTAGCCTGCACAAAACATACACAAAATCATTCACCTTACCAAAAAAAAAAGGAAAACAAGTTTCTTACAATAGCCGTGTGACGAGAAAACTCCTGGTACCACTCAACACGTCTACAATCATCAAAGGATAACCCCCAGCGACACCAGGCGACCGGAAAAAGTAAAAAGACCCCCACATTATGTCGCTTTACCACCAAATGCATACCCAAAAGGCTCAAAAACAACCCTCTCCGCAACAGGTGACGTCTCAACCGCCAAAGGCATCTCAACCTCAGAAGGAGTCTCAACCACTGAAGGGAAAATCCTACAAGACTTTGGTGGTGGCGCCTCTCTCGACAAGCAACCATCAGTGAATCGTTTCTTAGGGTCACCACCCTAACTCGTTGAAATAGCTCGAGAACCATCAGTCTTTTTACCACTAGCAACTTTTTTTCCAGCTCGGCGACGATCAAAACACGACACAGGAACAACAGCATTATTAAGACCAACAACAATCCCAGGAGCAAGCGCTGAAGGCTCTACGCTCGCAGAAACCTTGCCAACCTCAACCACAGAGGCACTGGCACTACCAAGCTCGGAAACTCACTAAAATCCATCTTCCCATGAACCCTCCAAGAAGCTAAAAAAAAGCAATAAATATAATATCAACACCAGAAAGATCAATATCACAACTAAAGCAATCAACACAAACAACTAAGGCATGTTTCCTTTAAGAAAGGGGGGAAGGAGGAGAAGAGTATCTACCTGAATCGACAAACGAGAGACAACTCCAAACAACCGACCTATTCACCAAAGACCAATCTCGAGCCTTAGTCACCTTGAAATGCTCCACACACTCCATGTCACCAAGCGCAAGAGGGATACCAACCGAGCGACGACCTGCACAGACAAATAACAATAAAAAAATCTCCAAAAAACAACCACAAAAAATCAAGCTACCATTATAAAGATTCCAACTACTCCTAAAAGGGTCAGTCATATTAGAAACATCAGGAACCGAGGAAGAAGCAATTAGAACATAAAAAAATCTCTTAATCCAATCAAAGGTTTTTCTCTTCTTCTCCTCAACAACACAACACTTAGCTCTCATAGATACATAAAAGCCCTAATTGTTTCACACCGAGTAATAGAAGCGATATCTTAAAAAGATAAAGGCTCATATGCACACCAATTTCCGCGGCAGTAAAAAGAGCAGCAACCATGTTTCAAATTGATGCAGGAGTCAGCTGAGATAGAGCAAAAATGCTCATCACAATACACCAGCAACAACCTCAGGAGAGGAAACCACAAGTGATACTCGGTGAAATCAGAAGTCATAAAACACAAATCCACCCATCTGGAACCGTCCACAGACGCTCATTTCCACTTCACCATTGCTACAACAATTGGCCAATATCCACTTAACTGCGTTATCACTATCTTCTCTGTAGGATGATCAATGAGACGACCTGAAAAACTCATAGGCCTCTCCCTCGTCTTTTTCCCCTTATCTCTTTTCTTTCTCTTCTTCGCATTACCATCAGAATCAGCAAGAGAGGCGACCAAACTTTTCTTCTTAATTTCTCTCAGAATATCCACGACACTAGCTTCACAACCACCAACATTATTCCATTCAACATCTGTCTCATTACAATCACTAGCACCATCTTGCTCACCACCAGCAGTACCGCTTTGTTCATCGTCAACAACATCACCTCGCTCCTCGCAAACATCAACGTTATTTCGCTCAACTCCGGGAATACCATCTTGCTCGCTGCCATCAACGACGTCTCGCTCCCCACTGGTATCAACACCATTTTCCTCATCACAAACACCACTTTTGTTTTGCTCATCACATATGCTATCTCTTCCACCATTACTCTCAACATCAAAGCCATTAATTTCTATACCAGAAGCATCGCTCTGTTCATCACCAGTAGCATCTCGGTCTACATCATTGTCTCGGTCTACACCTTCACCTTCAGATTCATCATCGTAAGAATCTGAAGAAGAATCTCCATACGGTTCTCCAATTTGAACAGTTTTTACTAACATCGTCTGCTCATGCTCTTTGAGAATCTCCAACATAGAACTTTTTTACTCGAGATTCATCAGCAATACGGATCTCAACCGAAGACCCTGGAATTAAAATAGACAAGCTCAACCCCATCAAAGAAGTCCCAACAATACATTGAACCCTCGAGAGACGACCTCACATCCATCACAAACAACCTCGGACACTCATCGGCGAGCTCGAACCTATCTCCCATAACACAATTAAGATCATTGGCAATCAAAGATTCGACAACCTCAGTACGCCTTAGAACATACGAGCTTGGAACAACACCAGAGCCAGCAGTCGCGACGACCTCTACCAACCCGAGAGCGACGAGCTCGGCCCCGATAGTAATGTCTCTGCTTGCGCCAAGCTCTACCTTCCCCGAGATGACCACGGTCCCCCACCAGCAAGCTCCATTTCCTCTTCTTCACATCCCGTATCCTGCTCAAAGGAGCTGAGCGTCTCGACAACTGAGCCCTCTTGACAATCTCTTTTCTCAGTCTTGTTCGACGACCTTAGAGAAACATCAATGCCATCAGCCGTAACAACCGGACCCAATCCCTACTTATTACAACAAGCTCCGACCACCTTAGGCTCCGCTAAAGACAACCTCAGCTCCATATCCAACGTCCTCGGACCCGCATCAAACGCACTAGTAGCAGCAGCCGGATCCGCTCCATGCTCCTCACAACGACCTGCGCCAGTTCCAAACACATCGTCTTACTTCGCGACGACCCCGGACCCGCTCCGAGCTCAACCATCCTGCTCATTTTCGTTCTGCCTTCCCCCAATCCCGATTCCTCTTTGTCAATACGCACCTCCAAGTCAACGGCAAGCTCGCTCCCCTCTGCAACCTCGCCCAACGAAGGGCCCAGCCCTTGACAAAGGTTTACGAGAAGAGAGAAGCACCGGCTCATCTACACACCACCAAACGAAAATGATGACCTCAACCCCGCTAGACGAAAACCTTGACTCTGCTAAACGATGACCTTGACTACGCTAAATGGCGACCTCAACTCCGCTAGACGGCAACCTTGACTCCGCTAGATGATGAGCTCGGCTCTGCTAGACGATGACCTCGACTCCGTTAGACGGTGACCTCAACTCCACTAGACGGCGACCTCGAATTGCTAGAAGACGACCTAGACCCTGCAAAACAACGACCTCAACCTACAAAATGACGACCTCAGCCCCTTTTCCAACTTCGAATCCACCCCTGTACGAGCCACATCTCATCAAACGAGCCTCCTTTTTTAAAAAGAATGCCGGCCAAAAAAAAGAAAAGGAGAGAAGAAGAGAGCCACACAACAACGGGATAAGGAAGAAAATAAAATTTAAATACCTTCCTACCACCTAGGAGGAGACAAGAGATAAAAAACATTACCACCACTTATATAGAGAAAGAAAGATGTGGACATCTTTTTTTTTAAAACAGAGAAAAAAACAAATCAGACTAGACTTGATTTTTACAGAGAAGATTCCAGAATAATTCACCAAGGATCGACACTTGGAAAACTGTGAGGGCTATTGTTGGAGATGGGCTTAGCACGGGCCCATTAAGAGCTAAAACCAAAATAAGGTTTGGCCCATTAAAGCAACAAATGATGACTTCGCTTGAGGACAAAAGTATTTTCTTATAAATAGAGGATGTCAAATTCCTTGAGAGGACAGTTAAAAACATACAAAAAGGAGATAGTCGCCTTTTCAATCACCAATAAAGTCTTAGACGACCTCGGCCATTAGACGAGCTCGTCTCAGACGACCATAGACCAAAATTAGGAGAGATACTTGTTTAGACTATTGTATAGACAAACATCTCTAGTTCTTGTAATTGACCGATCTTATTTATTCATGATTATTAATACGAAATTCTCCAATCCCTTTACTTTATTACAACGTTACATCACAGACCGAACTATGGATTCAACAGTTTTGTTGAGTTAGTTGTGAGATTTTACTGTTTTATCTGTAACATTAACTATGTACATTCATGTTAACAGGACATGAGTCAGAGAGGAGTGATTGTTGACATGTCGTTCAATCACATATCAACATATGAACCAGAGCATAGGCGGATAAATGATCTAGGACGAGACGGTTACCTCAATGGAGTCCTTGCAGACACATGCCATTGAGAACTGAAATTGACGAGTCATTTCACTGGCTCCTCTTCACCTCTGATCTCAGACCCATTGATTCAGAAAACTATTCTAACAGAGGACGATGACTTCTTAATATTGGCATATGATGGTATATGGGATGTATTGTCAAGCCAGAATGCAGTGAGTAACGTAACTAAAAGACTGAGGCACGTGGACCCCTAACAATATGGGATGGGACATGGGAAATAAGTAGTGTGGCTTAATTCATCGGACACTCGGACGATTTTGGTCATCTGCTTCTCCTCAGTTCTGACAAACCTCAACAACAGCAGAGGATGGTCAAGGTTCTGTGTTTCTGGTGAAGCTCGACCTCTGTTACAAATGTTTGGAAGGGGCTGAAACCAGTCTTTTTGGCCGTATATATAAAGAGGGATTGACCGGTCCAGCAATTGGTTCTCTAATTTGCGATCAATTAAATAATAAAGACTTACACAAAGGAGAAGACATAATTGTAATGTGGCTGATCATTTCTGATTCATCTTTTTGTTAAGTTGTTTCAGAAGAGAGAGTACACGTGAAAAAGGAAACATGAACTTTTGTTAGGACTTGGGATGGAATTATAAATTATTTGATAGTCAAACAACATATGATTAGTCAGGAGTTGAAATCTTTAGTTATTTTGCTAACAACTTTTATCTTCTAAGATAATTGTAAATTAGACTTTGAAGATAAAGATCAAACAAATTGTGAATACAAAAATTATATTTTAATTTTCAGTATCATTTAGTTTTTAAAAACTAAAGCGTTATAACTTTGAAATAAAAACACAATTTGACAAAAAATAGGTTTCAAAGATTTCGCGGTATACCAAAATTAGATGCTACAAAATTCTACTAAATTTCTAAATATGACAATATACTCTTTAGATGTTAGAGTCTTTAGTGAAATATATTATATAATCTGATTAATTTTATAAAATTATTTTTACATTAACATTTTCATACGACAAAGATTTTCTAAGAAATCATATTCGGTTTGAATTGACAAATCTTTAACATAAAAGGTAAAATAGGGAACAAAACATAAAAATGATAATAAAATTTACAAAAGCTACTATATTTAGGAAACAAATATTTATAAAAATATTAGTAAAACATATACTATCAAATACTAATTATTAAAATATAATTATTCATCCTTTGTAATGGACATCCATGTAAATATACAAACCATAAGTAACAAAATAAATTAATATAATAATATCAAAAAAATCATAATGGAGTCTTAGTTGAGTCTGTATATATGACAAAAAAATCATAATGCAAATTTCAGATTAACATTTTTTACATCAAAAACTATCATATTACTCAAACCAAGTTATCATTATATGTTTTATTATTAAGTGCAGTATAATATAAAATAATTCAAAGTAGCAAAAAAAAATAGATGAAAAAGTATTGTACATTATCCGCGCATAGCGCAGACAAATGATCTAGTCTCAGTAATAAAACAAATATAAAAAAATTACGAAGTAAGACAGAAACATTAAGATCGGTTCTTACTAAAGAAACTTTTAGATACCCTCAAGATACTCTAAGACGACGGTCATTTCTTGAATGGCTCAGTTTTTATAATTGATACACTAAAACTGAGTGTTTGACTACTGCAAGCTAACAATGGTAGATGTAGTACTTGAGATTCAATTCCAAATAACTGCTCTTACACTTTGTTTCTATGAGTTTGATATCAAGTTAATACAAATTGATTTAATGAAAATAAGCAAGTAAGAGAAGGTGATTTAGTTTGGTTTTCAGATTATAAAAGATGCTAAGTCTAGGGCGATGGGTCGGGTGTCAAGTGATCAAAATACACAACAAGGTCGATCCACTTTCGTGGCATTTCCCCTTTTATCAAGAAAACCTAATGCCTAAACTTTTGTTTGAATTAGAATATAACGACAAACATTATGCTCATATTCGATATGTTCACAACACGCCCTAACATCTATTTTCGCTGGTTAGGGACGAGTTGTCAATACAAGTTATTTCTAGCAACCTAAAACACTTTTGATGAATAGATAACCTAGAATCAAACACTAAGCACTTAGTTTAACCCACACCTTAAGTTCAACAATGAATAGATTCAACCACAACAATAAACCTTATTTGTATTCAGCTCATCGATCTTAACACCCTAGACCGGACAGTTCGACTATTCAGCCATGAACACAAAGATCACATAAATAATAGATGAAAAGACCATGATGGTAGATTGCAGAAATAATAAATTTGGTTTCAAGATTCTTCTCAAAAGTGTGTAGAGATCCTTTCTCCCTTAACAAGATTACAAATTTTCTCTCAAAAATCTCTGTAAAAAGTAAATGAAAAATAATAGATAACAATCTTTTTGCAGGTATGTGGCAGCCTAGGAGGAAAAAGGGGATTCTTAGGTCAAATTTTGAAATATTAAAATTTTCCCTTAAAATTTATGTCACCGTAGCGACTGCAACAACTGCTCCATTTGAGAGCAGCTGCTCCATACTGAAAATCTTATATTGTGTCTTTTCCGCCTCTTTTGCTCCAAATGAACCATCTCCCATCAAATGATCCAAAAGAACTAAAAAGACTGGATAAACACTCAAAAATACTTAAAAAATATTGTTAGAATGTGCCAAAACATTGTTAGAATGTGTCAAAAACATAGTATATCAATTATTAAAATTAAATTAATTAAATTATTAAATGGCATTAAAATAATAATTTAAAACCTGTCAGAATCCCATTTGAGTTTAAGGCATCTTTAGTGGTGAATCTCTCACCAAGCATCTAACAGTAATAATAATAATCAATCAAATGACAAAAATATGAGAGATGAAAGAAAAACTAGAATAGAAGATCTCTCATGAAGAAATACTTTGTGACATGTCCTATTATTACTATTTCAGTTTTTATGTTAAGAAATTAATTATAAATATGGAATTATATTACTATTTTTATTGTAAGAAACAGTTTTTCATAAATGAACCGATGTTGGTGCTCTTAACGACCGGAAGTACTCTACTAGATGGGCATGCTCTCACCAACTTTTTCTTAGGGCATTCCCAACAAGCCCCTTCATTTTTAATGAGGTCCACCTTTAAAACAAAGTGATAAAAGACTGATTCTCCAACAATCACCTTCAAATTTAATATTAGAAGAATTAGTAATTTATATTTTAGTCCTCAATATTATTAATAATTAAGTATAACCACTAAATTTTCAAAAACCAATAAAACATACTATTTGAAACATATTAAAATAAAATATTTTTGAAAAATATATTAATATGTAGTCAAATATAACTATAAGTAGTACAAGAAGTATTAATAAAATAATTTTAATTGAAATATTTTTAAGAAAAATAACGATAAGTACTAAAATATGATATATAAAAAGTTATTCATGCACTTATGAAACATATATAGTTGTGGGGACTAAGAGCAAGATTATTGCAGGGTTTTTAGGCGGAGGTTCTTAAGAACAGTTAAGGACATGTTTTTTAACTTTTAACTGAAAACGTTAAGGACGTCTCTTAACTTTTTCAGTTAAAAGTTAAGAAACAGGTCCTTAACTGTTCTTAAGAACCTCCGCCTAAGAACCTCCGCCTAAGAACCTTGCAATAATCTTGCTCTAAAGTGAAAAGTAAATAGTGTTTCAAATAGGTGAATAATGCACATTCCAATTTGAAGGTGCACTATTCACCCCTTTAAAATTTGAAGAAATAAATGACTATTGGAATGCAAAACCCTTTAAAAAATGAAAAGATGAAAGGTTGTTGGAGATGCCCTTAGCAACTGAATGTATTGTAAATAGAACCATCAGACATAAATACTCATATGATATGTAAAATTATTGGTTGTAAATTGGTAAATATAAAACTTCATATATTTTATAAGAAAATAAAAAAAACAGTGTTAAAAATTATGTTAGGCTTAATTTAAAAAGTTGAAAACATAACACCCGAAACTACTAATAACTTGATTTGAGTATAAAAGAAGCATGAGTTTAGTACCAACTTACCAGTAGACTTTTTGGCTTAAACTCATTCGTGGAACTTTCCGTGATTTACCATATGAGAAGATGCCCGAGCCCTTTGAACATCTTTTTTTCTTCCTCTAATTGTTTATCAAATTTATATGTTTCAAATAATAAAGGATGAGAAGGTTTGAATCTTCTTCACTTTGCTTTCTTGATGTTATGGACCAACAATTGAAATTATGTGGCAGTGGACCGAGGACCAAATCGAATAAATTAGCCCCTCCCATCTAGGGACCTACTTCTCACTCGAGTTCGGAAGGATCTAAGACCATGATTATTGGGAGGAAGGAAGGTTTTAAAGGGTTTCTTAAAGGGGAGTCCACCAAAATCTTAAAAATCAGTTCCCAAAATAACAAATTAAGAGTTAATTCATGTATTGTTCGCGAACCCCACTGACTCATGGCGGTTTGTGGTTGGTTCGTTTTTTTTCTTAAATTAGACAAAAAAAATTATAAGAACCTCAAATGGGGTTTTAGGGTTAATCATGCTTGGTGAAACTATGAAGTACAAATATAATTAAAACTCAGATTATTTTGAGGTACATACCACAAAGCGAATAACAAATCCAACACTTTCAGATTTGATGGGCAAGAAAACGGATATGTTTCACTGCAGCGTAAGTACCCAAGTTCAGGATAAATTTGTTTAGGGAGGGAAAAAGTAGAGCAAAGGAAATGGAAACATATAAAGTCCAGAGAGAAGAATATATATATTGAGCAATTGGTGAGTTTGATTGTGAGAATGGTCCCCTAATTTTGAATTACTAATCATGACCGCATTGTATAGTAATGTGTGCCATCAAAAGTCTGAGAATGGTATCTTTTCGTGGACGATCAAAAGTCTGAGAATGGTATCTTTTCGTGGACGATCAAAAGTCTAAGAATGGTATCTTTTCGTGGACGATCAAAAGTCTGCATAAGATGGCTTGAAGTTACAAGTAGGGCTGGGCACGGGGCAAGGACCCGGTATTTTTGAGGTACTTGCTACCTGAATTTGTTTGTTCAAGTAATAGTATTTTGTACTTGTATTTGACCCGTTCTGAACAAGTACTTATTATTTCAAGTACTTGTAAAAAAATTGAATACTTGTAAATTACTTGATTTGGTTTGTTACTTGATTTTATCAATTATTGAGACTTAGTTTAATATTTATTTTTCAATTATTTAACCTATTTTTCTTTACTTAAAATTAAACATGAAACTTTAACTCTCTTTGTTCTGATTCCGTAAAAATATCTTGAGTGAAAAAGATCTGTGTAAAACACAAAGTTTTATTTTTACGGCTTTATATATAAACGTCAATTATCCATTGGCATCAATTGGCACATGTCCACTAGTTTAGTTTTGTTGGATTGTCAATTTGAAGTTGGTATTGATATTGAAATTGTTTAGTTGAATGAAAATGCAATATTTTAGTTTTTAATTAACTAAAACTGTACAAACTAAATCATATATAAAACAAGTACTGGAACAAGTAATACATAATAAGTAACGAGTCAAGTAATAAACCAAGTAACAAGTCAAGTAGTTAAAAATAAAAATTTACTTGTTACTTGACTTGTACTTACGATTAATAAAATCCGCTTACTTGTTACTCGACTTGTTTGTATCAAGTACTTATTTTTTCAAATCAAACCGAGTCAAGTAGCAAGTATAAACCGAATAGCAAGTAATAGTGTCCAGTCCTAGTTACAAGTAAACAATGTGTATTCAAGAAAAAGAAAATTATTTTTAGGTTGTGCATGAAAAAATATGCTCAAATAGGTAACCATATCTTGTGACATTCTATATTATTATGTTTTGTGAGCAAATTTGTAACATCTGAGTTCTGGTATATGTGGAAATATTTAATATAAACTAGAATTTGACCCGCCCAAAGGGCGGGTATACTTTTATATATAATAAAATTTATATATAACTAAAAGTATTTCGATTTCTATTTTTTTAAATTCCCTAAACATTATTTGTGAAGTGATTTGCATATGTGCCACTACCACATTCACTTTAAACAAAAATAATGATGACATGTCTTTGAGAAAATATGACTTGGCACTAGCATAATTGTGACATGTACAAATTTTTTTTATAAAATTATTTATTTTTTAGTAAAAAAGTTTAAATATGGTAATGACTGTTAATCCATATATCTTCATTAATGTAGACTTTCTATATAAGTATTTATTTTGGTAATACTATTAAAATATATTAATTACTAATAATTCATATATTAATATTAAATTAATATATTGATCATATCTATACTATTATTTGCGAAGTGATTTTTCGCAACGGAGCTCTCACGTTAAAATTTAGAGCGGTTAATATCGTTTATGCCCTTAATGAATAAAATATATAAATTATTTAGTAATAAAACTAAATAATTATAAATGATTAAAATTAATAATAATAAGAATTATCCAAAATCTAAAAAATTATTTAAAATAAAAAGATAATTCTGATATATATATATTGTGTTGTTATCCAAAAAAATATTTTACTAAAAGAATATTAAAAATAGAAAACACATAACTAAATATTAATCAAGTAAAATTATTAATTTAATATAATTGAGTGAATTCTAAAATTGATTTCTTAATATTAAATATAGTATACATAAGAATATTTACATTAAAAATCAAATGAAAATATAAATAATAATTTATCTTTATAGTTTTAAAATTAGTAATGTTTATATTAACAAAAAATTTTATAAAAAAATTATGCCCGCATGTGCGGGCAACCCACCTAGTTAATAAAAATAAGGTAAATATAATTACGAATTTATTTATGTCAACTTATATATATATATATATATATATATATATATATATATATATATATATATATATCATATTTTCTATAATTAATTAGATGTATTCAAATACATAACTAAAGCAACACTAATCAAATATATTTTTTGATAATCAAATTATTAACATTATATCCTTGGTTCATTATATTACTTAAAACTGATTTTTCTCAATTTAATATACCTTAACTATAACAAAAAAATTCAAAATTTATTATTATTTATATTATATATATAACTAGGTGATTAAAGATATATTTAAAATAATTATTAAATATAATATAAGTAATTTTATTTTTATATGTAATTTTAATTTTACTAAAATTTAAATAAAATCATAATTAAATAGTTAAACAAAACCAAAAGAAATAAGATTATAATTTTTTTTTATGATCTTCTTCAAACTATTAAATTTAAAATATAATAATGATGATGTTCAAATGTAAATTATATTTTAAATAAAATATTTTATTTAAAATAATTATTTCTGCGCATGGCGCAAGAAAACACCTAGTTGAAAGAATATATTGATTACCTTTTTTAAATATAGCATATTTTGATTACCATATTTTGTTGAAGTTGTTATATTTAGGTAAGATATGAAAGATTATGAATATAGATGGATAGTTGACTAATAATGATAATTATAAATATCCGTTTTTAATTAAATGGTACCATAAATTATGTAATACACTATCAAACTTGAAATAGTCCAAAAGTTAAATGACAATTTTCAATGGTAGATAAATTTAGGACTCTATTTTAATAGAGTAGATGATTTGGCTACCTATGTCTCCAAAGTTAACTTATCTTTTCTGTTACACATCTGTTTTAGAACTCCAGAGTTAAGCGTGTTTGGGGTATATTAGTGAAAGGATGAGTGAACTGTCGAAAAATGATTCGTTATACCGTGCGAGTGAAGCCAAAACACGGAAAAAAGTCGGGTGGTGATTGCAGTGTCAGTAAATAATCATTTCGAGCCTTGGATAATTTACGACCGTTCGACCGTTGGAACGGGATGGGGCCCACGAGCCGAGAGAGCGGGCATGGGTGACTCATTAGTCGTGGTCTATCGGGGCGTTAGATGGTTAGTCATCTCGATTCTGACCCGAGAGACGTCTTGAGACTTGTTGTGGGGCATAACGAGAACGTTGCGTTCTTTGAGAGGGGGTGAAATGTAACATCTAGAGCGGGCGTGGATGGCCCATTAGCTGTGGGCGGTAGAGGCGTTACAAGTGGTAGATTAATTGGTGACAGCTTATCATGTGGGAAAGTTGTTAAAGAGTGATGTCTTGGGTTCGAGTAATGTCAAGCGTTCCAATAACCTACATGAAGAGTTAGTGAGGGTTCACATGTGAGGGGCTAAGGTCGGTGACTCTAGAGGGCTGTGAGCATGTAAAGTCAATTGATGACATCTTGTCATTGGGAGAGTTGTTAAAGGGTGAGGTATTGAGTTCGAAGAACGTCAAGCGCACCAATAACTTACTTCGATAGAGCTTAGTGCTTACATGTGAAAGGTTAAGGTCCGTGTTTTGCAGAGCTATGAGCCTGGTTCCACGGGATGATTGTCACAAAACTATACGTACTTATTTAAAAGAGTTAGGTGTATCATTCATGGTATAAGCGTCTAGCTAAATATAGGTCGGCATCTAACTGAATATCTAGTGAATTCATCTAAATTAAACGATTGCGGGAAATGAAATAATACAACACATTTGTAGATAACTTCACAACTTTTATTAAACACACACGTAAACAGTACATATTATTCAAACGAAAAGCAGTTTTGCAAATGACACACACACCTAAATTGGCTGTTTTTGGTATGTCTCACAGACGTTTATTATATATAATAATACAGAGCATGCATGAGACACTACTTGTAATACTCACACACGAACAAACCTTGAGAGTAATGAGAGCATTGATTAGGCGCTATTGACTGCGTAGAAGTACATCTCATCGGTACGTTTGTTGGTCGGACGTTTACCTCCATGCATGAGGAGGCCTTTCTTTCCATAGACGGTGGCAGTCGATCGTGTAGGCGGGCCAACCAAGTTGCCCCGGTTCATTTCCTCCTCCAAACTTCTCCCACACCAATGTCTCAGTGTTCAACGCGAAACCCTCACTGGACAACGTCCCAGGACCCAAATGTGCCTTTGGGTCCGGCCAGGTCTCACCTCCAAATATTAGTATATATTTTCCGACAACTGCATGCGCAAACACGCTCCTCGCAGAAGGTTTCTGTCCTTTAGTCTCCACTTCCGTCCATTTTTGAGTACCGGGATTAAAGTAGTGCACAAGATCAGACTCATAGTCGTTCATCCCATTAGGATCAGGCGAAGTCGCAAACCCGTAAAGCACCCAAATCTTCCCTTGCACCACAACGAATCCAGCTCCACCTCTTTTCTCGAACTTCTTGAACTGCACTCCAGGATCTGGTAGCTGAATCCATTTCCCAGCAGCAATGTTATACGCCTCGATCGTCCTGAAACGCACAGGGGTTTTGTTCGTCCCGCCTTTGCTCACTCCACCGAATACATACACATGGTTTGCATCCGAAGCCATCGAATGGTAAGTGCGAGCCTCGGGTCCTCCCTCTTCATCGAGCTTGGTCAGGAATTTCCACTCCTTTTTCACCGTGTCGTATGAATAAAAGTCGTCGAACTGTTTATTCTCATCGCGGCCTCCAAATAGATAGAGCTTAGTTCCCACGGCCACCATGCGGGTGCCCAAGGCCTTGACGTTAGGAACGTCTCCTTTGGCCGGAGCGATTGACCAAGTGTGAGTGTTGAAGTCAAAGACGTAAAGGTCTTTGTCAATGGAAAAGTTTGGCGTTAACTCCCCGCCGAATGAATAGAGCTTGTCTCCAACCACGGCTATGCCGTGTGAGCTTCTTGGTCCAGGTCCATGTCCTCCTTTCTGCTGCACCTGTTAATGACCACGATATTATGAACCAGTTGCGGTTAAATAATTATTTCAAATACTTGACACAGGATATTTGAAAACCATCGATTCATAGCTTACTGCCAAATTTTTTTTTTTTTTTTGACTAAAAGTTCAACTAGTTTGCTTTCAAAGCCAAGTGTTTGACCAAAATCTTGGAATAAATTAATATATTATAAACCTACATCTTGATTTTCTAGTGCAAATTTATAAACTTTGGGGAAGGTAAAATAACATTTAAAATAGAATCGTTAATTAGTTATTTTTTAATTACGTTGATCCACTCGCCTTGCAAAGTCGGAGCCTTAGCTGCCATATTCAATCTTTTTTTTATTTGTTTGTGCCTCCTCTTCTTTCAGTGTGTTCTATTTATAGGCTAAAATTCTAGGTGCCAAGAGTTATTTTAATAATTATGTGATGCTTTCAAAATTATTATATTCTGATTTTTGTTTTTCAAAATACCATAATATATATATATATATATATTTAATCAAGAAAATTACCACAAAGATATTATAAGAAAGTTATCTACAATTTCTCAGAGTATACACTATCTCATTTGTCAATGTAAGAATTCCATTTTTAATTTAAATTGTGGTACTTTTGGAGAGCAAAATATCAAAAGCCAATGTTACCAATTTTTGATGGGTTATTTGCAAATTTGACTCAAAACTTAAAGTCAAACACAAAATTAATCTCATTTTTTATCTTTTCTTTTATCTTATTCACCCCACATGTTCACATTATTACGAAAATGCCATTAATTTTTTTTTGTTTTTTTTTAAAATGGTTCTTTTACTCTCTCAACCTCATCATCTTCAAGTATTTATAAGATTACCATTGTCATCAATACCCAACCACCATGAACAGCCAATTTGAAGCTCTTAATGCACCTAAAATTGATTGACACTATCTTTTCGTAATTGTTATGAACTAAAAACATCTCTTTTCCATATTCATCCAAAAAACTCAAGCTTTTGATTCTAAATTTTTATGTTTGGTAAAGCCATTCAAGCATACTATTCTTCGTGGGTTACTTTCGTTTGAGGTTCTGGGTGGTTGGAGAATACTATGTGTGCTTAGGAAGTCATCTCACTAGTTAAATGTATGAAATTGGATTTTTTTCAGATTTGTCCGCGTCGAAGACTTACCCATAAGTCGTCTGGCTGCAGAAGACTTACGGGTAAGTCTTTTAAGCAAACGGACGACTTACTATAAGTCGTCTGGCTGTAGAAGACTTACGGGTAAGTCTTCTAAGCAAACAGACGACTTACTGTAAGTCTTCCAGCTTTGTTTGTTAAAACAAAATCTAGAGAATACTCTAGACGACTTACAAGTAAGTCGTTTAGGATAAACGGGTTAGTTTTGCATTTGACCGAATTGTGTCAGATATTTGACTTTTCCTAGACTACTTACTAGTAAGTCGTCTCTAGGAAAACAAAAATTCAAATATTTTATTAAAGCTAGACGACTTAGTTGTAAGTCTTCTCAGGTTACTTTTGCAATTGGAAAATAAAACTTAAATATTTAACTTTTCCCAGACGACTTACTTGGAAGTCGTCCAGTCAGACGACCTACTTGAAAGTCGTCCAGGATAAGCAAAGTCGTCCAGATTTTTTTCCGAGATTCTGGTCAAACCTTGCTTATCTCGGATGACTTTTAAGTAAGTCCTCTACCTAGACGACTTTCAACTAAGTCGTTTGGGAAAACTTAAATATTTAAGTTTTATTTCGAATTGCAAAATAACCTGAGACGACATACATATAAGTCATATAGTCTTAACAAAATATTGAAATTTTTGGTTTCCTAGAGACGACTTACTGGTAAGTCGTCCAAGAAAAGTCAAATATCTGACACAACTCGGTCAAATGCAAAACTAACCCGTTTATCCTGGACGACTTACTGGTAAGTCGTCTAGAATTTTTTTCTTAACAAACAAATCTGGACGGCTTATAAGTAAGTCGTCTCATTTTAAAGTCAATTGCAAAAATGACCTGTTTGGATGACTTACCCGTAAGTCGTCTATGTCTTCCAGACGACTTAACCGTCAGTTGTCTGCATCAATGTTTAGTAAACTTTCATTTCTTTATGTTTACTAATGTGTTTTATTTTGAATTTTTACAGATGTTGCGTAAGTTACATGCAGTGTATGGAGAATGGTTTTTGAAAGATTGTTATTGGGATTTTGTGGTTGATAATTTCAAAAGAGCGAGACTATTTTTGTTGAGTGAAGGTTCGACACATGCTGAACTTGTTGCAATGGTTCAAGAAGATTATAACCTGGACATGAGCACAAAATCTGTGGAGATAACCTACTTGTTACCAACTAAAATGATGCAGGCTCCAGATACCCCTCCTATTCATGTTACAAGTGATAGACAAGTTCAAAACTTGCCCGAGATAACCAAAACGCATGGAGTATGACTTTGTGTATCAAGCCGTACCAAGGTGGAAACGGTTTCAGAGGAAGACGATTAAGATGATGAAGCTGATGAATGTTTTGAAGATGATGATAATTTGGTTGAAGATGAAAATCATGATGGGGAGGAGGACGATGGGGAGAAGGATGTTGATATCTCTATTGTTGCTAAAGCGGATCAGAATGGTGAGGATTACAGTGTTTATGGAAAGGTTAAAGATGAGGATTTAGAAGAAGATGATGATATGTGGTTTGAAGAATTCAAAAAGACATATGATATTGAAAGAGAAAGATCGAATGGTAACAATATCTACGTCAACCAGAGTTTTGTTAGCAAGGATGCACTGCTTTCAGAATATACAAGTCAACGGAAACTCTCCTTGTGGCAACATGTCGGGTTAGTGGTTGTGAATGGAAGATCAGAGCGAGTGTGAAATATGGAACAAACACGTTTTGGGTACCAAAGTATGTAACACACATACATGCTCCGTGGGAGACCGAATCGCTCAACGGAGACACTGTACTCCAAAGTATGTTGGTAGGCTTTTCATTGATCGTGTTGGAATCATTGATGGATTGAATCTGCAGCATATCACTAATGCAATGAAGAACATGTTTGGCATGACGCTTGATTACACCACTTCATACAGAACACTATTATATGCACAAACATTGGTGAGGGGATCAACAGAAGATAGGTATTCGCGTCTGCCATCATATCTCGAGCAAATATCCTTAGCAAATCCCGATTCTATCACGATTATAGAACGTGATTCTATCAATAGATTTAAGTATCCATTTCTTTCTTTTGGAGCTTCTATCAAAGGTTTTAAGTATCAGAAAAAGGTCATTGTGGTGGATGGGACTCACCTAAGTGGGAAGTATGAAGGTACTATGTTAGTTGCAGCCACACAAGATGAGAATTTTTAGATATTTCCATTGGATTTTGGGAACATAGATGCTGAAGATGACCCTTCTTGGGAATGGTTTTTCATAAAATTGGCTAGTTATGTATCTGATGAGCAGCCTCTGATGATAGTCTCCGACCGGCATGCATCCATTAAAAGTGCGTGTGATAAGGTGTTTCCCTGGGCAACCCGAGGAATATGTTATTATCACCTTCAAGATAACATTGTCAAAAAGTATAAAGGGAAACATCTCTTGTACTTGGTGAAAGGTGCTGCTTATGCCCATAAGGTTTCAGATTTTGACCGGTATATGGCTGAGATACGGAGTGCAAACCCGGATCTTGCAACGTATTTGGAGAATGCCGATGTCAGCGTATGGTCAAGGGTTTATTTTCAGGGGGACAAGTACAACATAAAAACAAGCAACACCGCATAATCTATTAATTATGCACTAAAGCGAGCTAGAGGATTTCCGATTCAGTTCCTATTAGAGTACATAAAGGAGAAGCTAGGAAAGTGGTTTTGGAAAAGGAGAGATGATGCTTTGAGTCTCCCAAGTCACCATAGTCGTGGTGTTGAATACTTGCTTGTTGTTCGATCGGAGATAGCGGATACGATGAGGGTCCAACCAATTGATGGATGGTGATTCTTTGTGAAAGGTGGCAAAATGGACTATGTGGTTGATTTGGAACATGGAAAGTGTGATTGTGGTGTTTATGCAGTGGAGAAAATACCTTGTTCTCATGCTATAGCTGCTGGAACACATGCTGGTTTGCATATCACCACACTTGTAAGTCCAGTGTACTCAAAGGATTATTTGTTTGCAGGATACTCGGAGAATATATATCCTTGTGTTGGACAACAAGTTGAGGAATGCACATGATTTCCTCCGGAAGTAAAACGTGGTCCAAGAAGACAGAAGAAATTAAGATAGCAATCTTGGTTGGAGCTATCCAAAATGAGAGAACGCAAACCCAGAAAACAACACAAGGTTTATAGATGCTCAAAGTGCAAGGAAACTGGTCATACGAAACCACAATGTAAGGAAACACTAGACGACTAACTTGAAGGTCATCCAGAAGACCTTCAAGTAAATCATCCAGAGTTTATTCCTCCAGAAGACCTTCAAGTTTATTCCTCCAGAGTTTATTCCAGAGTTTATTCCTCCAGAGTTTATTCCTCCACAATGTAAGGAAACACTAGACGACTAACTTGAAGGTCATCCAGAAGACCTTCAAGTAAATCATCCAGAGTTTATTCCTCCAGAAGACCTTCAAGTACGTCGTCCAGAAGACCTTAAAGTTAGTCGTCTATTGTTTAGTTCCAGAAGACCTTAAAGTAAGTCGTCCAGAAGACCTTAAAGTTTGTCTATGTATTAAGAATTTGTGTTTAGTTTATGTATTCTGTTAGGTCGTCCAATATTCTGTTAGTTCGTCCAATATTCTGTTAGGTCGTCCAATATTCTGTTAGGTCGTCCAATATTCTCTTAAGTCGTCTAATTGTCTATGTATTAAGAATTTGTGTTTAGTCTATGTATTCTGTTAGGTCGTCCAATATTCTGTTAGGTCGTCCAATATAATGTTAAGTCGTCTAACTACATTAAAAATACAAATCATAATCTATCATAAATTAAAAGTACAAATCAAGTTCAAGTACACACAAATCCCAATCTATCAAACAATCATATGTTCCAATGTTTACAACAAGGTCCTTGTTTTCTTTCTCATGCTGGTTAGGAAGCTCTTTAAATATATCCACCGCCATAGACTTCGCGTTGGGCTTAGCAAAGTCTTTTTGGTTAAATGGCATCCCAAGAGCATGACATTCATTGTACCTCAGAGTGTACACGCCACAATCACCAGCTCTGGCCTGAGCGATATCGGTTGGTCTCTCATATGTGAATGGCTCCAGTGTTAACTGGTCATGTTGTTCAATGGTAGC
This sequence comes from Moricandia arvensis, assembly GCA_905132765.1. Classification (NCBI taxonomy): domain Eukaryota; kingdom Viridiplantae; phylum Streptophyta; class Magnoliopsida; order Brassicales; family Brassicaceae; genus Moricandia; species Moricandia arvensis. The sequence goes on from CAJHQP010001603.1 coordinate 64,810, forward strand.
GCACTCAAAAAAGCATATAAGGGAGCATGTGGAGATAAGGCTCCATTATCACATCCAGTTCTGCAGGGGAGATACATGAACGAATGTTGTCCCACACGACTATGTGTCTCTTAGGGATCGATATCCACATAGCAATCCAAAGAGTGTCGTTGTGGTTCACTGGCACATAGATATCATCAATATCCATCCCCTAAATCTTGTCCGTCCGGCAAAATGATGGTAAAGCGCCTGAATAATAATTCCATGCCCCAGCAGGGAGTGTTCTTCCTAAACCGTAGGCATCGGGTTGTGTGTCCTTAAAATCCTTGTAGTTGAATCTCCATTGTTGAGAAAAGAGATGATCAAGGAAGCACATTCTCTCACTCCTGAAATGTTGTGGCGTCTCCTGGTACCTCTTCCTCAAAACATTAATCTAAGCATCCATATGCTACATATAAAATAATACAAGTCAGAAGATAAAGTAATACAAGTCAAAATATATCAGATGACTTACCATAAGTCGTCTGGTAAGTATTCTACGAAGAAGACTTCGTAGACGACTTATGGTAAGTTGTCTAGAAAGTCTTCTTCGTAGAAGACTTACTAGACGACTTATGATAAGTCGTCTATGAAGATATCAGTAAGTCATCTAGTAATTAGTTTTGTCAAACGACTTACACAATCCTCCAGCCAAAATACGGAGGTCCGAAGGACGTGATACCACCAAGTTGGATTTTTACATGATTTCTTGTCGAGATGTGTTTTATAATGACTGCAAACACAAAATGTTGAAAAACAATCAGTTTTTTTAGACTAAAGCAAGCTATTATGCGACAAGCAATCACTTACGGATCCGTTTTCAACCAATCGGCGAGATCCTTCAACTTTTTCTTGTCAATTGGTGCAAAGGGATTATAGCCTCTAGAAAGCTTTTTCTTGTTTGGAATGATCAATTTGGCCGTGCTGTTTGCAGTAAAAGGAGATTGCTGTGAGGAAGCAAGTTTCCTTGTTCGCTCAGTCTTTACACGGACAAGTGCCAAAGCAGCTTCCCTCTTTTCCTCATATCTAGCATCCTGCTGTTGTTTCTCTACTGGAGTGGAACTTTTTTTGGCCAATAGAACAAGGCTCCCAGATGCGGACTCATCTTCAGCTTTAACACTTTCAGCGAGAGGTGTTTTATCCTTCTTCCCCATTAACACTTTCATTAACCCCGGGAGAGGCTTCTTTACTAACCCCGGGTTCGTGCGAGGATGTCCCTTTAGTTTGAGATGTAGTCTGTTGAGAGGATGTCTCTTTCCTTTGTTTGGTGATACCACTCTTTCCTCATGGCATCAAATATGTCCTTGAAATTTCTTTCAAGGTCCTCTTTGGTCATCCCAAGCACAGTCGTAGTCACCTCTCAACGAGCCTCTGTGCGAACCTCTTCACTAGCCTCTGCAAACTTCCCTACACTCTCCTCTGCAGGTGCTCCTTCACTAGCCTCTGCAGGTGCCCCTTTACTAGCCTCTGCAAGTGCCTTTTTAAGCCTCTTTATGAGCTTTCTTCAGAGGTCTTGGACTCTCTTCCTTCACCAAAACTATCGCTTTCTTCGATGGACTCACAACTGTCGGCTTTGTATTGACCCAAGTACCGGTGACTTCCTAGCAATCCATGGTCCACTTCCACGGTCTCTGATTAAACATAACTTTAATTATGTTCTCCGCGGAAAGGTCCTCAGCATCAGAGTCCCATTTTGAAAACATTTCACCATAGTCCTTCTCAACAAATTTCATCACTATAGTCTACAGTAAATATAAGATATGAACTTAGATATTTGACGGATTAAGAAAGATGGAAAGAAAAGTCTTCCCAGACGACTTAATTATGGTAGTAAAGAATTGAAGTAAATACATGTCTGCAGATAGCATCTTTAAAGCATATGCGTCCTTTGCTACCCATGTAAGTCAGTATCGGTGGAGACGGTCTGTTTGGTATGGGATTACCATAATTAGCACCCAATTCCGGCAGAGATGTGTGCACCCAGACCTGGAGAGCTTGTATAAACCCATCAACAGTGTACCAGCCCGAAATATCTTTGCCCTTCACAGAGTCCATCCGCACCTTAAACGCGACTCTCCCCCATGGATAATTCTCAAACCGTTCTAAATCCATCACTAGCCTTTCTAGACTAACCCTTGTGCCGGTTGAATACTTTCTCCCTTCAATGTATCCAATGAAGATGGCAAGGTACCCTAGCCGCTTGCGATCCTCCCGAGACCACCCTTCGCATCTCTCAAATGCTGCTATTATCTTCTCAGTAGATGGCCCAGCTTCGACATGAACTCCCAACATCCCCTAGAAAGAAGCCATCTTCTTTGTAACAACACACGTCGGTCTCTCAAGGTCCTCAATGTACTCGCAATTTAGACCAGTGAGGTTTTCAAACTCTAACAGTGAAAACCTCACAGGTTCTTGACCAACGAGACTCCACAGCTCATACTTCTTCTTTATGTCCAGCTGGAAACCAAGCATTTAGTGAACCAGCCTTGAAACCCAAGAAAATCCTAGCTCTTTAAATTTGATGAAAACTCCCAACTTTGACTCCTTTAGCTCTTCATATTGGTCACCATGAAGAGCTTTCTTTAAAGCAGTATGCAACTTCGAACAATCCGTATGATACGAAATAACTTTCATTGCGGGTGGCTCTTCCCCTAATATATGTAACATACGGGGGAGTTTTAGAATATCCATTTTTTTGTCTGCAAAACAATGAAAGACAACCATCTCAAACACACATGCATCCAGTATAACATTTTAGTTATAAGTCTGGAAGACTTTCCAGAAGATTTATAATTAAGTCGTCTGGAAAGTCTTCCAGCTGAAAGACTTGTAATTAAGTCATCTGAAAGACTTTCTAGACGACTTAATTATAAGTCTTCCAAGACTTCGAGTAGAACATTTTTAAAGCAGACCTGAAAATTCGGAGAAGCCATAGTCGCCTTCGACACAGCGGTTATAAATTTGCCAAAATAGACAACTAAAAAGAAATGCTGTGAGAACGGTGGTGAGAAAGGTGGACTTAAGAGAACGTTTTAACTTACCTCGCTAGGGTTTACAGACACGCCTCTGACAGAAACGCCGCTAGGGTTTACAGACAAATGGCGCTATGGTTTCCTCTCGGATCTGAAATAGAGGAAGCGGCGGTGAGAACGGTGGTGAGAACGACGATGATAACGGCGGTGAGAACGGTTGTGAGAACGGTGGTGAGAATGATGGATTAGAGAGAATCGACGGAATCGCCTTCGAAATCGCCTCTTTGAAAGAAATGGAATTAGGGTTTCTGAATTTCGCGAAAAAGTAAAAAAAAATATTGTTATATATGCCCGGTAAATAATCCGGTTAGGTTTAGAAGTACATTGGTAAAATGGTAAAATTAAAGGTTCGGTCCGGTTAGAACGTGCATTAGACGACTTACTAGTAAGTCGTCTGCCGTAAATATATTCACTAGACGACTTACTAGTAAGTCGGCCTAGACCCTAAATTTAACTCCTAAACTAAATTGACTAAATTAACTAACTAACCACGTTATAAAATCAAATTATACTTAAATAGTGTTTACTATACACAAAAATAAACACACTTAGGTCAATTTTAAATTTTGCAAAAAACTATTTATGCTTTCCAAAATCTAACCCTAAGAACACATACAATACTACAACATATGTTGGCAAAACATAAACCAAAGAATATCATGACTCACTACTTTCACTCATCTATGTTGAAAACAATTAACTTTTGTTATATCTATATTTATATCTCTTTAAACATACGTTAATTACATGATTTCAATTTTTCACTTATCAAAATATTTTTTACAAAATTTTTAATTATTTTTAAGAAGTACTATACTAGACGACTTACCAGTAAGTCGTCCAGATGACTTACCAGTAAGTTGTCCAGATGACTTACCAGTAAGTCGTCCAGATGACTTACCAGTAAGTCGTCTAGACAGAAGACTTGCGGGGGTTAGACACGAAAAAAAAATTTGGTTTTTTTTTTCACAAGGGGCTGGTTGTAATTTCAATAACCTTTTAGGTTAGTTTTGCATTTGATTCAAGTTTGGGTTTACTTTTGTATTTAAATCAAGTTTTGAGTCATTTTTGGCAATTTTTCCATTTTTGTTTCCAAGCAAACATCCAATAACTGATCATTGTTATTTTAGTAATAACGTAAAGTGAACCCAACCGGGATTAATGAAAATTCGACATCAACTGTTTTTTTTGGGTCATCAAACGACAATTCTATTACTCAAACTTGAGGTGGTCTGGGAAACCAGACCGGAATAGAACTACCAACAAAAAATAGATTTCTATGAAAAGTACGTGCAGTTTTGACCAAAGCATCAACAACTCCATTATGAGCCCTCGAAACATGACAAATCTCAAACTCCGGAAAGCAGATCAAAAGGGTTTTAATAGCCTCCAGTTTCGTTGCAAATCGCAGCCAAGCCTGCGAATCCGATAGCATTGCGATAAGGTCCTTATAATTCGTACCAAAGCGTTGACAGGACGAGTATTGAAGCATACATTCTAACGCCCATCTAAAAGCTTCGAGCTTGGAATGAAGAGCTGTCTCGCGCTTCCTCAAATTTCTCGTCCCCATTAGCTCTATCGTCCCATCATCAGTTTTCCACACCCAACCAAAGCCACTTTACTGATCATCGTCGGTCCAAGAACCATCCACTATGCAAATATTCTCAAGACATATGATCTGAGTCTCAACGATACAAGGTCTTTGTGGATTTTGGCCAGTCTTATCATTAGCACTAAACCAAGCAAGGCATTCACTTTCTGGAAATCTTACCAACTCCATAGGGTCTCTATCAATCCCCCTAAAGAGTTTGTCATTCCTGGCCTTCCATATATACCAAATTATCCATGGATAAGGGTCTCTATGTGACGAAGATGCAATAAACTCCTCCTTCCGCCAAAAAAGGTAATCCATATTTGCATAGATACTAGGCAATGGAAAAATATTTTGTCCCGAAGGCGTCGAGGATAAGGCCCAAACTTGCAAGGCAGGAGGACACTCAAAAACAGCATGAGTGACAGTTTCTTCCGGCTCTCCACACCTTGGACAGAAATCATCACATCGCATATTCCTGTAATTCAGGTTCCGAGTAATCGCGACATGTCCTGTTATCAACTGCCACATAAGATGGCGCAATTTGGGAGGAGCTTTGACTTTCCAAACAAAAGCTTGGAGATCAGTTATACCAGGTTCGCATACCAAACTCTCGTTATCCTTCCTCAGGAGATATCGAGCCACCTTGTAACCTGATTTAACAGTATAATGGCCAGTTTTAGTATAACTCCAGCAGAAAGAATCCCTATGGTTTGTTGTACTTATGACTAAACTCCTTATAAGGGGAATGTCAGCCGGATGGACATAATTTGTCAGCAGTTCAATGTCCCAATCCTTTGAATCTGGATTTATCAAATCACTGACTCTCAGGTTCAGGGACAAAACATGGCCAGATGGGTTAGCCGGACGAGCTGGTACTGTCGGGATCCAGGGATCCTCCCACACTTTAACTTCATGTCCAGAATGTACCTTATGTCTAATGCCCAGTAACAACAGGTCTCGCGCCGCCGAAATGCTAGTCCACACATAGGATGGACTGCTGGTCGAATTTGAGTGCAAAGGCGAACTCATTTGATAATACCTCCCCTTGAGCACCTTAGCCACCAATGAATCCGGAAACTGAACTAGTCTCCATAACTGTTTCGCTAGTAAGGCCAAGTTGAATTCATGGATCATACGAAATCCCAAACCTCCCTCACAACTAGGTTTACATAGTTTTTCCCATTTAGCCCAATGAATACCTCTCTTTGGGGGGGGGGTTTGAGCTCCACCAAAACTGTGCGATGACACTTGCAATCTTTTCACAGACCTCTAACGGCAGGAGGAATGTAGACATCACATATGTAGGCAGAGCTAATAGAATAGATTTAATCAGAACCTCCTTCTCACCTTTCGGTAGCCATCTCCATGTCCACCTGTTCACTCTATGCATTACTCTGTCTTTCAGGAAAGCAAAAAGTTTGCATTTTGAGCCACTAATATCTTCTGGAATTCCCAAATATGAACCCATCCCTCCTTCGTTTTGGATTCCTAGCTTATCTTTGATCTGTTGTCTAGTTGTAGCATTTATCTTCTTGCCAAAGAGCAGAGAAGATTTCTCGAAGCTGATGCACTGGCCCGATGCTTTCCCATATTTCATAATCTCTTTCATTACTTCCTCACATTCATGGGGCTCCGCCTTACAGAAGAAAAGGCTATCATCAGCAAAGTGAAGGTGTGATACCAAGGGACATGCGCGTGTTACCCGCATCCCCGTTATCTTTCCTTGGTTCTCTGCATGATTAAGAAGGCTAACGAGCGCTTCCGTGCATATAATGAAAATGAAATAAGGCAAAGGATCTCCTTGACGTAAGCCCCTTTCCGGAACAACGTTTCCCCTTGGCTGACCATTTATAAGAACTTTGTACCTCACCGATGATATGCATTGCATGATCCAATCAATCCAAAGTTCTGAGAACCCCATTTTTTGCATAACAGCCTTGATGAAAGGCCACTCCATTCGATCATACGCTTTGCTCATATCAGTCTTAATGGCCATCCTCTTGTTGCGACCGTTTGGTTTAGTCCTCAAAGCATGGAACATTTCTTGTGCAATCATGACATTGTCAGAAATTTGTCTTCCGGCAACGAAAGTCGATTGAGTTTCTGATATTAATCCTGGTAAGACTTTTCTCAATCTCTGACATAAAACCTTAGAGATTATCTTATAGCTAACATTGCAAAGACTGATAGACCTGAACTTAGACATCTCATTTGGTTTGTCAACCTTTGGGATAAGACAGATGTTTGTGTCATTTAAGCCCTCCGCCATTGTTCCTTCAAATAGGAATTGATTAACCATACGAGTTAAATCTTCCTTTACAATATCCCAGAAGCTCTGGTAAAACAGTGCAGTCATCCCATCTGGCCCTGGAGCTTTCTCCGGATGCATTGCGAATAGAGCTAGCTTGACTTCCCATTTAGTGACTAGAGCTGTAAGTTCCTCATTCGCAGCACCTGAAATCTTAGTAGATACTTCTGAGAGAGCCTCCTCAATATTTTCAGGGTTATATGTCCCAAATAACTCACGGAAGTAGCTAGTAGCAATGACCACTATACCCTCTTCATCCTCCACGGCATTCCCATCAGAATCAAGAAGCTGGGAGATTTTATTCCTTGCTCTCCTTTGCTTTGTTACTGAATGGAAGTATTTTGAATTTTGATCGCCTTCTTGAAGCCAGAACACTCTACTCTTTTGTTTTCAGAATATCTCTTCCGCCTTAAGAGCGTCAGATAATTCCTTCAGCACCTTCGCTATATCCTCAATTGTGGCATCATCATCGAGGTACAACGCCTCCACCTTTTCCTTCAAGTCCTCCACATGTTTTCCAGAGTTTAAATCATGCTGCCTCCTCCATGATCCTCAGGCTTTGCGACAACTCGATATGTGATCCATAATATTCGCATTAGTTGGGAGTTCTGAGGAATTCCAGCCCTCCAAAATAACTTGCCGTACTTCCTCATCGTCAATCCATTGCTTATCGAATTTGAAGGATTTCGATTTTCGCACTGGTTTAGTAAGGATATTTGCTAGTACCGGACGATGATCCGAAACCCACAAACGCATATAAGTTACCCCCGAGTGAGGGAACTTCTCATGCCAATCTTCATTGCCAACAGCTCTGTCTAAGCGACATCTGACTGTGGTTCGCCCTGCCCTTTTTCCAACCCATGATAATGTATTTCCAGAACATGGAAATTCCAACATTCCACAATCATTGAGCATCTGTTTAAAAGGTAGGAAAGAGCTATCTGACCGAGGTTTTCCACCCACATTTTCATTATGACACGTTATTTCATTGAAGTCACCAATCATAAACCATGGTCCAACTCTTGTCGTTGAGAAACGCGTAAGACGTTCCCACACATGATCCCTATGTTCTAAGACAGGATCACCATACACAAATATCATATAGACTTTTATTCCATCAATGATTGCCTCAACGTCAATCATTCTGTTATTTGAAAACAAAACATTAATTTGAAATTCTGCTAAAGAAAACAAAGCTAGACCACCGCTAAGGTCAAGTAGCTCTACGGTAAACAAACGATCAAATCCTAAATCGGTCTGGATGTTTTGCAACATCGACCTATTATTCTTCGTCTCTGAAAGGAACACAGGTCCTGGACGATGCTTCAGACACATCTCCTTAAGGCGTCGAACTGTGAGGTTGTTCCCAATCCCTCTACAGTTCCAACTGATCGTCTTCATGGTTCCCCCTTTGATGAGTTTTTAGGCCTCATCAACCCCTTATCTTGCGCATCTCTCTCTTTTATCTTCTTTGCACTGTGTCGCCCATACTTAGCAGATCCACCATTCTCATTAAAACTCATATACTTAGATCGTTTGTTGGGAGTTCCCCGACCAAGGATCCCAAGCTTCTTGCTTGAGAGGCCTAATGAGCCACTCATCTTGGCACCTGTCCTCAGCGTTTTTGTTGCCTTCTTCCCTGGTTTTGCTCTCCTTTCCACAACATGTAATGGCTCTGGCCATTTTGTTTCGGATTTCAAGAGTTCCTCACCTTGAAGGTCATCCTCATTAGGATCAAACCCCAACATCCCATCATCTTGTTCTGCCATCTCCACATCCTCCAAAGCCTCAATAATCTGATCATCTTTAGCCCCAGCCGCCAGAGAGGGGGAAAAAGAGAGTGCTCAGGCTGCACCTCTTGAGCGAGTAGTAACATTACCCTCCATAGGGTTATCTCCAGCAATTGGGGTGACAATCTTACTTGTTAGCATCCTCCTTTGTCGACCATCCCCACTCTTTGGCATCACATTCTCCGGTGATAGAGAGAGAATTGATAATTGTTCATAGGGAACAATATCAAGTGAGACACTAGTGTCTGCACAGGATTCTTTATCCCCTCCCATTCGGTCCACATAAGGTTTCGCTGGACGCCTTGAGTCCTCCTCATTCGCCGAATCAAACGCTGGTTTAGCTCTCCACCTTTGATATGGTTTACGCTCATATGGAGCAAACGAAGATCCTCCATATCTACTGCCTCTTGAAGATTCATTTCGAGCCCTGAAGACTTTTTCCCTGTGGTCCCCCCTTCGCGTATCATATCTCTCCTTGGCACTAGGTCGGCTGTGATTAATCTCATAACTTTGATTTCCTGAGTCATGCCGTCTATGGTCCAGATCATCCCGATGGCGCAAAAATAGTCCTGGTGCCTGTATGTAGTCATGTTTCTCGTGCATCAGAGAATGATGAGCATGTCTTCCAGATGAAGCTTGAACTCGAGAGAAAACGTCAGGGCGCTCTCTGGGCTGCTAGAGTCTAGCTTGGATACTCGTCGATGGGCAGTATCCTTTCTCGTGGGAGAGTAAACCACATATGGTGCAATGCTTAAAAACATATCGTATTTAATTTCAATAGTAACTTCATCTCCCTCTGGTGATTGGACTTTCCTTGAGAATGTTAATGGCCGGCATGAATATATCTCAATGAGCATAGGACCCTCTGAGAATTTCAAGGTATTCACATGTCCAATTCTCCCACCAATATTCCTCAAGTTCCTATTTGTCCATAAGTGGAGAGGGAAACCAACTAACTACACCAAAAATGGAATTATCCAAGGGTAGTCATCGTGCACTATTGGTTCCCACCTGACCAGCACGAACATACATAAGTTGAAATGAAAAGGACTCTGTCGAAGAACATAGTTTAAGTCTTCCTCGGAGCTAAAGTTGAAGAGAAACTTTCCATTCCCCAGGTCGTTTGCTGTGATCATATCCTGTAAGCCCCATTGATAGGGCATTGTTTGAAGAAGTTTCTCTACTTTTTGTTTCTTCGGATTCAAGATTTTTCCAATGAGACTCATCCTGAATTCCTTGATGACAAAAGCATCGTCATGATCCGAAAGTCTTATCGTCTCATCATCATATTCATACAACAACCCCTTTCCTTTGATATCTGCCAAATGGGTAGACATCACTCTAAATGAAGATCCCATATGAGAGTCCTCAGTTGATCACCAACTCGCCAACACCGATGCACGGTTTAATGAAACCAAAAGGAAAACCGAGACCGATGAAGATATAACGATGGTTGATCGTAATCTTTGTTAAAAGTCAAAGGCTCGTTATGGTGAGTAGAAACTGATGAAGGTATATCGAAGGTTGATGCTTTGAGAGGATGATACGAACTAAGCAATCCAAAAGCCCTTGATTGCCGTCCTAGTCTGTCGCTGCCGTAGGTCGTGGATCTACAGTAGATCGAGGACGGTAAATGCCGTAGATCGTGAAACTTCCGTGAGTTCTAACCTGAGCCACGTGACAAGGATCACTCGACAGAATCGGACCCGAGGAAAGATCCGGGATGCCAACGTGAATGATATTGCGTCAAAGGACGTCGATATCACCAGAGAGTTTCCGAAACGATGAGACGACTCCGGTTCCAAGGATTCACGAGACAAACTCAACACGGATAGGCGATAAGACGGCAGTGATTAGAAGGACGAAGAAGACCGAGAAACGGATCCAAGCAACAATGATCGCTTGAGACGTCGGCACGGCGGTGATGAAGAACCAACGAGGCGGCGGTGATGAGCAACATGAGATGATCCCACGTCAAAGGGCGTCCAGATCTTCCGGTGGCTTCACGGCTCGAAGGAAGCGTGAAGACTTGATCGCCGTCGCCTACGAGAGCTGCTAGGGTTTTTATTATAAATCTATTTATTCGACATCAACTGTTTTAAAATGCTAATTTTATGCATTTCTAATTTACATGTAATTGTTATCATATTAATTATGATATCTTAAACTTAATAATTACTATTGTAATCAATGATCAGATCTTAATACATATTTTTCTCAACTGTATTTTAACACGTAAAATTACTAATTTTTTTAAATACATATATAAACACATATTAAACTAATTTAAATATTTAAAGGTTAAAAATAGCCTATAGAAATTGAATAATATATTAAAATAATTTTTATTATGAAAATTAATGTTAAGAAAATTCAAATTAGCGTTTCTACATATTTTTAATAATCAAATTCTGAACATTTTTATATTCATATACTAATCTAGTTTTCTATAGAATCATATTTTTTTAAAGAATACTTTCATTTATGCATTTACTAGTTTTGAAAGCTATAGTTATAAACATAAACTTAAATACTATATTCTTTAACTGTTAAAATAAGATAATTCTAAGAAATTGTTTTGCGACTGAGCTTAGAGCATGATTAACCCTAAGAGCCCCTTAGGGGCTCTTAACTTTCTTTTTTCTTTTTCAGATTTTTTTTTTTTGAAAAAAAGATAACCAATCGCAGGCCGCCACGTATCAGTGGGGCCCGCGAGCAGTGTAAAAACTTTCTAAGAGACAACTCTTGCAGAAGAGAAATAAGAGATGGTTTTTTTAAAAATGTGGGTCTTACCCCTTAAGAACCCTTTAAGAGTCACGGGATAATCTTGGTCTTAGTGAAAATGCTTACATGCCATGTTCAAATTGATATTTATTGAATCATGAATTGGTAAAAAATGAAATGATGATTACTTGTTCACTTAAATAAAATATCATAACTAAAAATACCAAAATAAATCTCATAAGAAATTATAATAATATAAGATTTTAAAACAAATAATAATTTTTGAAATATCCAAACTAATTTAATTATAACAATAATTAAAAATCTGAAGAAAATATTTATTTACTTCATTTTTCTTGAATTTGGCATAAATATTTAATTTAGAAAATTAGATCATTCTCTTTCAGATAAAACATAAAATAATTATTATAAATCTGCAACCTTTATTATAAGGGAAATTGTCAAAATACCACATTCCTACTACTACTTTTCATGTTTATCTTAATCACTTTTACCCTTATTTTTAAGAGAAAAAACACATTTATAACTCTTAATTAATTAATCAAAGATTTAGGATTTAGAGTTGAGGGGTGGGATAGGGTGGGGTAGGGTTTAGGAATGTAAAATTTAAGATTCTAAATAATTTCAAAAAACTTTACCTCTTAAAAAATGGTATTTATGAAAATATCTCTTTAATGACGGTAAACATGAAAAGTGATACCAATAATGTGGTAAACATGAAAATTTCCTTTATTATAAATAAAATATTCCTTTATTATAAATAAAATATTCCTTTGTTTGGCATAGTTTGGGTATGTTCCCTAAAAATTCTATGCAAGTAAACATCAGCGTATGGACGCTGCTATGGTTTATGTTGACTCAATTCCCCCGAGGTGTCTAACAGGTTTGAAATCTGCATAGATTAACTAGCCTTTTGTTTTTAACAAAGTAAACATCAGCGTATTTAATTAGTCATATAAATTTTAACATAGTAAATGAAATCAATCAAACACACCTCATTAAAAACTCAAAACTATTTTCTTCTAACAAAAACTAAATTACTCTAAACGATTGACCTATTTAAAAACCCAAACTGGTGATACATAACCAACATAGTACACATTATTAGGAGAATTTCGTGCATCTTATACAAATTTGTTTGTCTTGTTAGAGTTGACCAAAATATTAGGATCTGAATGTTTTAAATCTGAACCAAAACTGGTAAAATATCCAAACATATTCATACGTTTAATATTTAAAAAATCGAACCGGATCCGACCCAAACCAAGATAATTTAAATACTTAAAATACCCAAATTACAATTATATTTTTAAATATATTTTTTATATTAATTTATTATCTACTAAATATTGATTATATCTCAAAACTAAATAAAATAGCCAAAAATACTTAAAACATCATAAATATTAAATACATACCTTTTCTCCACCCAAACATCTAAACAGAAAAAAATTCATATTAAATTAGGTATTTAGTTATGTCTTATGAAATATTATATGATATATATTATTTTTATTTTTGAAATTATATTTGGATTATAAAATTATATCATAGTTTAAATAGATACCCAAACTCGAACCAAACCGTAAATGATCCAAACTGAATCCAAACCAAAATGTAGAAATACTCAAATGAAGCTTAACTCTGTACCCGAAAATATAAAACCCGTATATATCCAAATCAAACTCGACGGGTACTCGAACGCCCACTTCAACCCATTATCTTCTTTTCTCTTGGAATATGTTGGATTGTAAAGTGAAGAAAGACTCTTTGCATCATTAAATTTTCTCCTTGTAAAGCTCAAACATTGACCATTCCGTCAGTATATACACCTCTTTGTCGGTACTCAAACTTAATTGAAAATTCAAACTAATCTATAGAGGAGTAAATCCAAACAAATTTTTACCTTTCCTAGATAAAAACTGCACTTCAAACTCCAGGGTGAGTTTCTTGTATGTATTACTACACCCTAAGCTGAATTTTCAATAATCATTTTTTTTCTTTTTCATTCTAGAATAAGCATTATTCATCATATATAATTAAACATTCACACTGTCATAGCATTTTCGTATAATAAAAAAATCCCTTCATATTTTTTTCTTCTAGTTTTATGTTCTTTGCTATCCAAAATAAACTATATATATAAACCAAATTTGTACTAAAGTGATTAATTGTTGATATTTTTCATCAATGTATGTTGCTTTTTTATACTTTTTGTAATATATTTCAGTACATAGTTCACCCTCAACATATTTTCAATGGAATCCAATTATAATTAAAACACACCAATACTATTTTTATTTAAGTGTTTAATTTTCATATTTATAAAATATCAAATAATTTTAAAATTTAAATATTTGATTCAAATAATTTTTTAATAAGTTTTAAAAGAAAATTTTATTTTTAAAAAAGTTATGATAAAAGGGATGATAAAAAAATAAAATAGACCTAGAAAAGTAATCATTAACTTATAAAAAATAGTAAAATAGTTCTCTATTTTATAATTATTATAGAGAAATATTTTACTATTTTTAGAGAAATATTTAACTATTTTTTTATTTTGGTTGAAAATTTCTGATTTTGTTGATTTTACGTTTTCTCATTTTTTTAAAGTTTTGACTTTATTATTGGCAGAATTTGAATAAATTATAAATATTAGTACTAGAATAGATAACCCACAAAATTATGACATATATCTAATCTATTAAAATTGAAGTACAAATAAAAAACTACCCTTAAACTTACAATTTATTTACAATCTAATGACACTGAAATAATTAAAAAAATTACCATTAATATTCTTTATCTTTTGCGTGCATATAATGCATTTTCCTAAATTGATATTTACCTAAGAACACGGCAACAACAATAATTTAAGATAATTTAGGCAAGTATATAGTTTCTTACAAATTTCTATTTTATGTGATAATGTCCCAACTTACTGCACAAACAATTGTTTATATGCTTTCTCCCTCACTAATATAAGTTTAACCTGCATTAACATAAATAAGTGGCTTGAAAAATATGCCATTAAGGACCCGTTTATATGTTCTATTTGTACTTTGTTAGAGGTATAATTCATTATAAAATCTACTTACAAAAATCTACATAAACTATACAAACATTTAGATTTACCAATGTAACATTATGTTACTCCCTCCACATGTTCATTCAAAGGAAAAAATAAGGGAAAATGTGAGTTAAAGCAAATTTTAACATAACAAAAAATCATATTAAACACACAAAAATTCGTATAGAATATAAACTATTGACTACAAATCTGAAACAATTGTGTCTAAAAACTAGTGATTTTCTCTTAATTAAGGTCGAAAATACTTCCTATAATCTAGCAAATATTCACGAACATGATTTTTTACAAAATATCTTAATATATATATATATACATATATATATACATATATATATGTATATATATGTAGTTATATAAATCTATCTTCTTCTTTTTTTAAATCATTATATAAATCTATCTAAAACACAAGTTATTAAGTGGTTTATATTTTTATTTAACCCTACAATTTTATCATGTTTTTCGATCACTGATCATTTTCAAAATTTAAACCAAAATAAATAATCCTATTAAAACCTAATTTATTAGTGTACATGATAATTTTAAATATTAAACAAATAATTTTTTTTTTCATAATTAATTAAATATATATTTATACTAATTTAAAATTTAATTATACATGTAAGTAGCAAATTTATCAATATATAAATTACTGATACAAATAATATTCAAAATGTAATATATTCTCTAGTCTAAAATTCCAGCTCAAAATTAATAAAATAAGTACTCCCTCCGTTTTATATTCAGTGTCATTTTATTATTCGAAATTTGTTTCATTATAAGTGTTATTTTACATTTTCAAGGCAACTATTAAATATTTTCCAGTTTTTACCTTAATTTTGATTAATAAAATCAAACAAAATAATGTATTAGATAAGGATAAAACATAAAATTTAATTATTTTTTAATTTTATGTGAAAAAACCTTATACGACACTAATAATGAAACATATAGAGTATATTATAAGAAATATGCAATGAAAATGACAATTTGAAACAATAAATTAAATTATCGCATTCGCAATATATTTTTGGAAATATAATAATATATAATTAATTATATGGTAAAATTTAAATTAAACTTATATCATTAATTCTGAAACAATATTTACTTATAAAAATTAAAAATAAACACCCACTCGGGCGAGCGGGTCAAACTCTAGTTATTATATTATAATTTTTTTTGGTTTAAGTTATCCATAATTCATGTTCTATAAACCAGAGTTAAAATCATATTATATTGTAAAAAAAGTTATATATCTGAAAACTAAATCTAACTCATAATAAACAATAAATATTTTAGGGAAATTGTTTATTTGAAAATGAGTTATTTTTACATGTTTAATCAATTTAATTATAAAAATATTTTACGTTAAATATAAATTTCAGCACAACATAGAAATTAGAAAAGCATCCCTTAAATACTATTTGGAAAATCATTTTAGGTGTCATTACGATATTTATTTTCAACAAAAAAAGATGATAGTATTTTTTGAAAATATGACATGACAACACTTGATTATAATATGTACACTTGTCTTTATAAATATTCACGTTTTTGAAATATTTACAAATTATAGTAATAACTTTTAAAGTAAACTTTCGTTGCAAATATTCATTTTTTGCCAATATTTTGAAATGTTATAATGTGTAATAACTCATATATCACAATTAAAGTAAATTATGTATCATATTAATAAAAAAAAGTAAATATAATTTAAAATCAGAAAATATTATATATATATATTATATGGTTTTATAAAATTATATATATATATATAATAAATAGTCATAAAATAAAATAGTATTCCTATAAAAATGTAGATTTAGATCAATAGAAATTAATCAAATTAAATTAAAATAATAAAACCAAATTAGAAGAATAAGACTATATATAATTATATTTATGATTTTAACTTCTTAAATCAGATGGAATTAAAATTTTAAAATGATAATTTCAAGATATTTAAAACTATTTTTTTTTTAATATAACACATAAAAGTTCCTACTTATTTGTAATTTATAGCAACATAATAGAACATATAAATTAACAGAGTAACAATTGAAATTTAAAAGAAACTAAAGTCAACGTAAGGTATCAAACTGCTACATAGAGGGGTGAGTACAAGCCGAGTACTCAGTACTTTTGCTATATTTAATATTCGACTTAGCTTATATGAGTAATCAAATTTTAGAATTGTACTTGGTTTGTCAAAAACGAGTATTTACAGTTTCATATATTTACGAAAATTTGGTCGACTTTCAAGATACTTGCATTGTTTTATTACTTGTTACTTATAAATTATTTGATAATTAGTTAAAATTTGAAAGTAAATAAATTTATTATATATAATAATATATCATTATTTTTCTTTTGTCATTTTCATGTATTTTAGTCATTCGTGAAATAGATTATATTAAAAAATAAAAAATACAAGATAATTATATAAATATAGCACTTATGTTTAATTCATTTATAAAAATTACAATATAAACAAGTTGTTTTACTATGATTTAAGAAAATATATCATTGTTTATTAACAAAAGCGAGTAATAAACCAAACAACACCAAATAATTAATTTTATTTAACTATTTTATATTATACAAGTTTAAATAAACTACTTGATATACGACTTGGTCATAATAAATATTTGAATTTAAAGATCATGTACTAATCAAGTAACAAATAAAAGTCAAGTAACGGATAATTGTGGCCACTCATAAAGTGCATAAATTTTAATTAACTAATGAAATAGATACTATGTATTTAATAAACCAAGTAATAAAAATTTACCAAATTTTTTAAATTGAATTTTAAAAAACAAAAATCCAAAGAATAAAAATTTAAAAGAAAAACTGCTGCTAGATGGCTAGTTTAGAAAATTTGGACAAAAAGAAGATTGTTTTATATATATGAGAGACATACCTTTTCTCTTGATAAAAATATGGATTTTTTTGAAGAGAAATTGTTTATGATAGTTCTAAAAAAGTTTTTCTCATAAAATAGATTTTTAAAAAGAAAATGACCAAAATATATTTCAAAAATGTAAATACACATTTATACCTATAGGGTTAATTCTAGAATTAATGTTTATAATTATGAGATAATGTTTGAGAAGCGAGATTTAAAGTTTTTAAAGATTAAAACAATTTTAAAATTTCCAAAATAAAAAAAAACTATTTCGATCATGTTTTCAAGATTATTTTATTAACAAAAAATTTAAAAGGGTTATTTCAGATAATTTCTGTTCTTATATGAGTAACTTCGATAAAAATTGCTTTAATCAAAAAAATATATCTTTCTATATTAGACTAAACCAACAAGTAAAAGATCGTCCATTTGGTTAACAACTGCAAACCATTTAGTGCTTCAGTTTTTTTTTCTTTCTTTCTTTTTAATCTCAAAATCATAAATTAAACTATACATAATTTATGAGTACATGTATATATATATATATATATATATATATATATATATATCAATCTAAAGTTAAGAACCGAATTAACAAATTTAACTCAATTTTAGCTTAAGAAGTAAGCTAGCTAAAAGATCAGATTCCATTAAAAGCTTAAATGTGAGCTAGCTAAAAGATGAGATTCCTCTAAGACCTGGAATCTGGTTCATTATTACACAACTTGAGTCGGGACCAATTTCATATTTATTCTTATGCCATATTTTTTCTTCTCCACCACATATCCGACCAAACTTTTTCTAAGAACTTATTATTATAATGTTGTCAAGAATTCGTAATTCTCAACGAATTCCCAACTGATTTATTAAAATAGTTATGTATTTAAAATACACGTAAATACAAATAAAAGTCTTTCAAAGCAAAAAAAAAAAGCATTTATGTCGATTTAATATGAATCTGATGAATAATCAGCAGGAAATGAATATGCATCATCCGTAATACTCTTCAACTTCGAACTTGGATAACGAGTTCAACATCAACATGTTCAATTGCACTTATGTGACCACTAAAATTTGGTTGTAGTGAGCCGTGATTAAAAACTCCTGAGTATTCTTTTTCTTGATTTGATTGGCGTTACAGTGATTCAATAATTGTCTCTCTACCAAAATCAAAATCAAAGATATTCAATATAGCATACATGAAAAAGATGATTTATTATTACATATATTTTAAAAATAACAACATTATTTGATGAAGTAAGAATGAATTTACAAACATACATCATCAAATTGTAAAGCAATGATGAATAGATGGTAAATATGCAGTCATATTTGTCATTGTACATATATATCATCAAATCCGTCGATTTATACGCCACAACGAGAAATAAAGAAATTTACATCTAAATACACATTTCCACTTTTCTTTAACACATTGGGACACTTCTTGCTCGAGAAACACTTTCTTTGTGTATATTGTCTTTTCTACCTCTAACTAGAGTCTCAACTACAATTTTCACTTTTTTCCTTTGGTCTCTAACTAAATCAAATTGTCCAATATACTAAACAAAATAAATAATTAAAAATTTATAAAATTGTCCAATATTTCTCTTATCTCGAGGAGAAAACTCAGAATTATTTTTTCAGTTTCAAGAGCCATGATTGCAACGATTATCTTTCATTTTCTCTTTGAAATAGAAGAACATAAATTAAAGGCGAAAATTTTGTTTAATTTTACCTTTTCAGTTTCTTTTTGCCCTCTTGTGCTAGTACTCCAGTGGAGTACTTGTTGAGAAGTTCCAGAGACATCGTTTTTTTGATGCAATCTTTCACGACTTCTTCCATTACGTCATGTCTTCTTCAAAACAAATTATGTATTGGAAAATTTTCAAGTCGGATCGTCCACATAAGAAAGTTTCAAGTCTCCACCTATAGCATATCCAAGCCGTCCCCTCGCGTTGCCATGCTTTAGCTTCTCATCCTCGACCACCGGTGAGCCACCCCATGGATTTCGAGCTCAAGCTCTTTGTGGACGGCAAGATCCTCACCAAACAAACTTCTCCATATTTTCAACCTTGGTCCATGTACTTTAGATTATTCACGATTTTCTTCAATACTTTCTAATTGTCAAGATATCTTCTTGTATTTACCCCATAACTGTTTAAATGTGCACTTAGAAATTCCTCCTTTTGTATAGTTTAGTGCTTACATTCATTGCTTATTCTCAATTGTACCCCAAACTTCCCAAACTTCCAAAATTGCATATAAATCCTCTTCAATTAATCTTAAATTTTCAAATATGCATTTTAGTTTGATCTAAGAACACTTAAATTCTCAAGACAAAATCGAGATAACAATATTACGTAACTAAACCAACAAATTCTTTTGCCCACAATCACACATGTTTTAAATATAATATGAGATGCAAAAAAATTTAAAGTCATAAAAAATCAACCATACGCATCCACATCTCTGTGTTCCAAAATATTTCATTCACATATTCATATTCTATAAACAATCATCCACATACTTTCTCGTAGAAAAGGAAAATTTGAATCTTTAGTAATCCAAAAAATAAAGATATGTACGTTAAAAACATGTGCATAAGAGATATGAACGTTAAACACTCGTCTATTCACAACTTTGTCCATTCACAAACATATATGTGTCCATGTCCATGCATATACGTTCACCAACATTGTCATGTGTTTATATCCAATTGTCCATGTCCACGTCTACTATTATTTAACAAATTAAAATTTTATAAAATATAAAAATATATATATACATATATGGATATCAAATAAAGAGAAAAAAATCTGCATTTTTATTTCATATGTTTTCTATATTTTAAATATTAAATAACAAAATAGTAAAGCAAAAAATGATTAGGTAAAAAATAACTACAACTAAACTAACTTTTTATCTACTCAACCGGTTGATCTCCATCCTAAAGTCGAGCTAATGACTTAAAACAAGCGCTTGGTGGAAGACAACCCACTGGTAAGTGTATATATTTCTCTATATTTTACTTTACTTTCATTTTTGGTTTTAGTTTTCTTTTGTTTGAAGTTTTCTTTTATAAACCTTTTTCTTGATTTATTTTTCACACCGAGACATTGTGAAATAAGTCTAGGGGGAGGGTATTACCGTTACTAACTCGGTTTTTCATTTTGTTTTTTTTTTTCCTCTTAGAGTCTTGAGTCTGTTTTTTATTGAGTCAAAATTTAGTTGGGGACTAGGAACTTTTCTTGGAGCTAACTGTCTAACCATCATTCCAGTGACCATTCTTTCAGCTATTAACTGCAGACTGTACAACATGGAAAACACCAAAGTGGATTGTTATGCTATTACCATCCATGCTTGTTTGGATGTTTGAAGGATCCAAAGCTAACCTCCCACTTAATCTACATAATTTTTTTATCTTGGGGTTTGGTATACACTGGATCGGACTCCTTGTTCAGGTCTGAAAAGACTAGTTTGTGTGAGTATGGTTTCACTCTCTCTTACCTTCAAAAAAAAAGAGGATAAAGGTAAAAAAGAAATGAACCGGGTGCTTAGTGGCCACCACCATTAGTGCTTGTGTCTCATGGAAGCCTGTCTAATAATTTCAGTCGATAAAAAAATAAAATGATACCCTACAAAGTAGAGAGAAACCGACTGAAGGAAGTGAGAGAAGAAAGTGGAAAGAAACTAGAGTAAGACTATCTATGTGATCAGAAACCTGAATGGGTAAGAATCCATGTGTCCTTTGATCGATACCCCTCGATGAGACTGCATATTAATCTTGAATGAGGTTAGTGATGGTGAATTTGGACAACTTTTATGAGCTGTGGGCTGAAAATGGTTAGGTTGCTAAGTTGAGGTCGAGTACATAAAGTACCTTCTTAGTTTAGTGCTTTTTGATGTGGCTTGCAACTGATGATGGTAAGATGGTGTTCCAAAATAAATGTGATTTCTTATGTTTTCAAACCTCTTTCTTGGATCATGGAGTTTTGCTTGGGGACAAGCAAAAGACTAGTCTGGGGGAGTTGATGTGCTGCGTTTTTAACGCATTCTAACCCATGGTTTCAAGTGTTTTTCGAGTCTTTTTGGTGGTTTAAAGGTATTTTCAGGTTGGAATGCATAGAATGGAGTTATGGGATCAAGAAGCAAGAACTAGAGCAAAAATAAAGCAAAAATGGTATTTTCAAGTCAAGACTGGTCGATCTCATTTTTGGATCGGTCGATCACCTTTAGTAGGAAATTTGCGGCCAAAAGGAAAAACGAGCATGTCAAGTGAAATCGTTTGCCCAAAAACCAGTCGGTCGATCACATATAACGATCGACCGATCCTTTCCAAGATCGACCGATCGCCACAATTTTACCGGTCGATCGTCGAGCCGGTCTGCGCGTGCAAAAACCAGATTTTTTGGTTTAATTTAATTTTTGAGCCGGTTTACCTTAGAGATTCGTGCCAGATGTGTTTAGACCTATATTTTCAGTTTTCTTAGCAGTTTTCAAGACTACGCTTCTTTTGACTTTTGATTTGAGACTTCTCTGGAGATTTGTTCCATCGGGGAGACGATACTATACTTTGTTTCTAGAGAAGATTTCTGAACTCCCTTGTTAATCTCTATTGATATTATGTTTCACTCAGTGATTTTATGTGCTTCAATATCCATGTCTGAGTAATCTATTAGTTAGGTTTAGGGTTAAAGAGAATTCATGGATTGGTGATTGCGATTTGTTAAAATAGGGAATAATCTATCAGTTTCTTCATCTAGGTTATTTTTAGTGCCTTAACTGGATTGATCACCTTGTTCCTGATTCATAGGTTGTTTAATGCACCGAAAGTATTCGATTAAATGCCTGAATGAACTTAGATGAGCGACATATTCTTAACCAATGGAAGTTGTTGTTAGGAAGTTTTGTGAACTTATCAAACTAGTTCTTATTGCATGTCTAGAATCTGAAATTCAACGGAAGTTAATCTTTAAGATTCTAATACATAGGGTTAGTACTGCGGAAGTAGGCTAGTCTAATTAAGTGATTTGAGTTCTAGAACGGTCCTTAATACATTCCTTTTGAACTTTCACATCTATCAATCTATGTTTCCCAAGATGTCCCGAGAGCTGATGCTTTTTATTCATAAGTTTATATTGTTCTTTGCTTTCTACTTCTATATTCTTGCAACTGGAAACTACAAACACACCCCCATTTTGTCTTAGATTAACTCTACTCTCCAAAAGTCGTTGTGTAACCTTGGTCCTTGTGGATTCGATCCCTGAAATACTACTGCGTTTCACTGTGCACTTGCAATATACTTTAAGGGTAAAACCTGATTGTATCAGCCATCAGATTTAGATGAGCTACATATTCTCGAATAAAGCTTTGAAAACATCCACCAGTTTACGTCTCCAATACTTGACAAATGAAAGGTTTTCTAAGCATAAGGAAAATGGAACAACTACGTCTATGTGTGGAAATTACAAAGCAAAATGATAAATTACGGCTGAGTTATGGCTAAATTACGGCTGAGTTATGGTTAATTTATGACTGAGTTATGGTTAATTTACGGTTGAGTTATGGATTTCATTAAAAATATGGCTGAATTATATAAATACGGCTCAGTTATATAAATGTCACGACTGAGTTATCATTACAATACATGACTGTGCCAAAAAGTAATAGTAGCAAAATATGGCCACACCAAACCCACAAACCACCACAATCCTCAAACACCACACCTCAGAATCCTAATCGCAAGTTTTACAGAAGAAGATAGCTTTAATTGTTGATTCTGAACTGCGACAAGAAACACAAAAACGACGACTTTACTTTTGTTTTAAAAGAAGAAAGTGTATTATCGTCTCGAGATTGAAAATGTCTTTAGATTAGACATATTCACACGCCTAATATTGAAACACAAAAAGTTGTGAGATAAATTAATATGCATGAGTAAAATTATCAAAATTCAATATATATTATATATTTAATTCCCTGGAAACACGCAACGAGCGAGATTGATTAATACATATGAGTAAATTACACTTGATGACCGACACAGAAATTTTACGGTCGAATTATAGAAAGTTTACGGCCGATTTATAGAAACTTAACGAATGAGTTATAAAAACATAATGTCTGAGTTATCTATATAACTAGCACGACTAAGTTATACAAATGACACGCCTGAGTTATAAAAACATAACGGCTTAGTTATAAAAACATAACAACTGAGTTATAGAAACATACATCTGAGTTATATAAACATGAGTTACATAAACATAACGGCTGATTTATATAAACATAACATTAGTCAAATACAAAATAAACATATCAAATTACATTCAACAACTAAAATTATAAGAGCCAAACTCATTAAACATATTGATGAGATGAAGCTAAATTCTAGTTATCATCCACTCAAGTTTCGCACTGCCGCGTGCCCATATCCTCTTTAATGTGTGCATTTGGTTTCGAAATAGCGTTCTAGCCATAAGATTAAAATGTGTCCAAACTGTCAAATTATGCCTCAAATCCCACGTGTATTTTCCCTACAAAAAAAAAAAAAATTAGGTTTATTGTTAAGTCTAATATGCGTACATAGTTAGTGCTTACAGTGAGTATAAAAAACCATTGTTCCTTAAAATTATTGGGAATGAAGCGGTAAGTCGGTCACTCATGAACCCAACCTTCTCTAAGAATCTTTAGGATTGCATGCGAGAGATCATCTAAAAATCTAGCCATGTAACATTTTCTCTGTCAACCAAGGCACCCACTCCATGGTTTAGAATGGGGAGGTTATCTCGATACGCAGAGCTTAGTATGGCATTGACACTTCTTTATAACTTGGATGTCCAATCAGGGAAAATCGACATGACGTATGCGATGGGAGAGAGAAAGTGTAACTTTTGATGATATTATATTTTTCTAGAGAGTATGCAATAATTAGGATACAACTGAGTTATCTAAACCACAACGCTAAGTTATACAAACATAACATAAGTCAAGTCCAAAATAAACATACAATAAGTCAAATACAAAATAAAAAGGTTCATGAATAATCAGTTGAGTTGCTTTAACATATAATGTCCTTCGTTTTCAAAACTTCACGTGGGCAGTGGATCTATATTTAACTCAGTGATCTCACCAAATTCATGTAAGCCAAACCTGATAGGTTGAGACTCCAAATATCCTTCTTATGTACTTGCAACTGTTTACATAGTAGATAGTGTACAATCCTACTACACCACATGCATTTGCTGTCAGCTAGTTTAGCAATTATTCCAACGAGATACCCCTTCAGGTGTTCCCACACATCATGTCCCACTACTTCTATGATGTTAGGGAAGTCTCCCGTATAGAAATTGTGATTAATGTCTTTATTGTGATTAGAAGCCCCTCCATCGTAAACTCTTGGAAGGTAATATCGTGCTTGATCTTCATAAACATCTATCTGAACATAAAATACGTATATAACTTAGCCTCATAGAAAACTAATTCATCCACAACATAATATATAGTTCGGCCGCAACAGAAAACTAAACCAGCCACAATATAATATATAACTTAGCCGATATAGAAAACTAACTCAGCCACAACATAATATATAACTCAACCGTAATATAAAACTAACTTAGCCACAACCTAAATCAAACTCAGCCACAACATACCATAAAAGACGATTTTGGGAGATTGCGGAGAAGATGATTTCAAAGAAGACACTTACGAAGAAGACAATTTTGGCGAAGACAATATTAAAGAAGAAGGTTTTGGATGAAAGCAACAGTGTCGACTCAAACGGTTAGGGTTTAATCGACGAAGGAAGAAAGTTGTGAGTTTTTTTTTCAAACACCGGAAATTTGAAATTAAATGTCACTTGATTGTCTTCCCTCTCTTTTGATGACGTGAATTGTAGTTATTAGTAATGTGGATTTGTTAATAACTTTAATTATTTTTTAATAAAAATAATCTTAATTAAAAAGCTAATTAGAAGTGTTTATTGTAATTTATTAAAAAATTTCAAATATTTAAATAATTTGCAAAAATGTATGCTACTCTAGTCATATAACAAATTTTCTATACTAGAGTAATTTTTTCATTATATTTTAGCCACGAACAATATGTGACTCAATTGTGGCTAAAAACAGTTTTTGTTGTAGTGGACGTAATTCCGGTGCTTGTTTTGATGCTGCTCGTGGTTTCATTACGGGACTGCAAGTAAACAAAGAACATTTGTCAAAAATATTTACATGATCTGTTTTATAATAGGTGAAAAGAATAGACTACCAAACATCTGAAGAGACTATATAGATATTACTGACCTCGTGGATGCCACGTGAAGGTGTTGGAGATAAGCTTCAATATTACTAAAAAGGAAGATAAACAAGAAAAGGAAGTTATCCTTAAAGGAATTAGGATAACTTAAGTGATAAGGATTAGGAAAAGGAAATACCTAATTGTAATAGGATAGAAAAGGAAATCTAGTTCCTATATATATGATCATTGACTTGTGATGAATCATAACTAATACAATAACCTAACAAGAGAGAACAAGAGCTTTGTTTAGTTTTTGATAGAGTTTTCTAAACATTAATAAAGGAAGGAATCTTTATTAAGCTACTTGTTCAAGGCCGAAACTTGGTTGAACGTGTTCACGTTTTGTTTTGGTCTTCACTTTATTTGGTATCAGAGCTCTAGGTTTTGTTTGAAGGATTCGATTCACCGAAGAGATGAGTGAGACGAAATCGACATCAAAGACAAGAGAAGCCGTGCCATCCACGGTGGTCTGTCCGATGCTATCTTCAACAAACTACACGGTCTGGTCAATGAGAATGAAGGTGTTGCTGCGAGTACACAAGGTTTGGGAATCAATTGAACCAGGGTCAGACGATGAAGAGAAGAACGATATCGCTATTGCCCTGTTGTTCCAATCAATTCCAGAAAACCTAATCTTGCAGGTTGGTGAACAAGACTCCCCAAAAGAGATATGGGAAGCTGTTAAATCAAGAAATCTTGGTGCTGAGCGTGTGAAGGAAGCTCGACTTCAGACCTTGATGAACGAATTTGAACGCCTAAGGATGAAGGATTCAGATTCTATTGATGCCTTCTCAGGCAAGATATCAGAATTGGCCTCGAAATCCGCTGCTTTAGGTCAATCATTGGAAGAATCTAAGCTGGTAAAGAAGTTCCTGAACAGCTTACCGCGAAGCAAGTATATTCAGATCATAGCCTCACTTGAACAAGTTCTCGAACTGAATAAGACTAGTTTCGAAGATATTGTTGGGAGACTTAAAGCATATGAGGAACGGATTCAAGAAGAAGATGCGCAAGAGCCACAAGGGAACCTTCTGTACGCGAGCTCCAATAACTCGTACAACTCAAAAGGAAGAGGTAGAGGATGGAGTCGTGGAAGAGGAAACAGAGGAAGAGGCAGAGGACGTGGCTGGTTTAACTCACAAGACAAATACAAGGAGAAGAAGAACATGTCTCAGATTGTATGTTTCAAGTGTGATAAACCAGGTCACTTTGCTTCAGCATGTCTAGAGAAGAGACTCGACCAAGAGCTTAACAAAGGTGAAACAGAGGCAGCTGATGTAGCCTTATACATGCATGAGCTCGTGTTTCTCAATGAGGAGAAGGTCATACCGAAGACACTAGAACAAAGCAAGCATAAGGATGGAATGTGGTACTTAGACAATGGAGCTAGCAATCATATGACGGGAGAGAGATCATACTTCTCTGAGCTTAATGAAAACATTAAAGGAAAAGTTAAGTTTGGAGATGGATCTTGTGTCACATCAATGGCAAGGGGTCGATATTATTTGAAGCAAAAACCGGAGAACACAAACTCTTGACCGACATATACTACATTCCAGAGTTGAGAAGCAACATATTAAGCTTAGGACAAGCTACTGAACAAGGGTGTGATGTTAGAATGAAGGACAATTACCGAACACTAAAAGACCCTAACGGATAATTGCTGGTAAAAGTGTTAAGGTCGCCTAACCGATTGTACAAGTTGAGACTTGAAGTTGGTAGACCGGCTTGTCTCCACACAAGGATGGAAGAAGAAACGTGGAGATGGCATGCTAGACTTGGACACATTAGTTTCAAAACTATAAAGTCCATGGCAACACATGAGATGGTGCACGGGTTGCCAGAGATTCAAGAAGAGAAACAAATCTGCGATTCTTGCTTGGTTGGCAAGCAAGCTCGACAAGCTTTTCCAAAGGCTACTGCATATAGATCATCGCAAGCATTGGAACTACTACATGCAGATTTGTGTGGTCCTATCTCACCGGCTACACCTGCACACAACCGATATATCTTTGTGATCATCGATGATTGCACAAGATATATGTGGTCGATCTTACTGAAGGAGAAGGGAGATGCGTTTGAAAAGTTCAAAGAGTTCAAGAAACTTGTTGAGAAGGAAGTCAATAAAGATATAATCACACTACGTACGGATAGAGGTGGTGAGTTTACATCAAAGGAGTTTCAAGAATTCTGCAACAACAATGGAATTAGACGTCATCTAACAGCTCCATATACCCCACAACAAAATGGAGTGGTAGAAAGAAGAAATCGCACACTCATGGAGATGACAAGGAGCATTCTAAAGGCTATGAGTGTTCCAAATTACTTATGGGGAGAAGCAGTTCGTCATGCCACGTATCTGATTAATCGAGTTCCCACAAGAGCTTTGAAGAATCAGACACCATACGAATGCTTGAGAGGAAGGAAACCAAGCATCGCACATGTTCGAGTATTTGGTTGTCTTGCACATGCAAAGATCGATTCTGGACAACTCAAGAAACTCGACGATAGATCACAAGCTTTGGTTCATCTCGGCATTGAGCCTGGATCCAAAGCTTATCGACTCTACAATCCGAGCTCTAGAAGAATAATTGTGAGTCGAGATGTGATCTTTAATGAAAAGGAATGTTGGAATTGGAAGGGAGCTGACAAGGAAGTACACAGCGAAGCTGGTATGTTTCGGATGTCATGGGGTGATACAATGGACGACGGACATGGTCCATTTGTGGTTGGAAATCAACAGGAGGAGGATGATGCTGAAGTGACTGAAGCACAACTACCAGAACCTGTTCAAGATAATCCCAAAGTCGAACAAGCCGAACCACAACAACCAAGACGCTCAACACGTCAATCAAATCGTCCTAGCTATCTTGAAGACTATTTACTATTGGCCAACATAGAGTGTGAGTTTCTACTTCTTGCACTAAATGACAAGCCAATCAACTTTCAAGAAGTGAGCAAACTTGTTCAATGGAGAAAAGCTTGCACAGACGAGATCGATTCTATGGATAAGAATGAGACGTGGGTGTTAGTAGAGAAACCGCCTGGAGTCAAAGTGATAGGACTCAAGTGGGTTTTCAAGATCAAAAGGAATGCAGATGGAACTATCAAGAAGTTCAAATCAAGACTTGTTGCGAAGGGATACGTGCAAGAACATGGAATATATTTTGACGAAGTCTTTGCACCGGTTGCTCGTCTAGAAACAATAAGATTGTTATTTGGGTTAGCTGCTGCAAAAGGATGGGAAATCCATCATTTGGACGTCAAAACAGCATTCTTACATGGAGAGTTAACTGAAGATGTCTACATATCTCAGCCCGAAGGATTTGAAAAGAAGGGAGAAGAATATAAGGTTTTCAAACTTCAAAAGGCCTTGTACGGTTTAAGGCAAGCTCCACGTGCCTGGAACACTAAACTTGATCAGGTTTTGAAGAATTTGACATTTGTTAAGTGTTCTAAATAGAGCTCAGTCTACCGTAAGGAAAAAGGAAGCACCGTTCTGATACTAGCAATATATGTTGACGATCTCTTTGTGACCGGAAACTCTTTGAAGACAGTCATGGAGTTCAAAGCCTCAATGTCACAAAATTTCGAGATGTCTGATCTTGGACACCTCACATACTACCTAGGCATTGAAGTGAAGCAAAGCTCAAAAGGAATTGAGATTAAACAAGAGGCGTATGCACAACGGATCTTAAAGGAAGCTGGAAGGGATACTTGTAATCCATCTTCAATACCAATGGAGTTTGGTTTGAAGTTGTCTAAAGGACTTGAAGAACCAGAGATTGATGCAACTGTCTATAGGCGAAGGATTGGATGCCTTAGATACCTCTTGCACACAAGACCGGATTTATCCTTCTCAGTTGGTATACTTAGCAGGTATATGCATTCTCCACGTGAGTCACACGGAAATGCATTGAAGCATGTGCTAAGATACTTGCAAGGTACACTTGGTTATGGCTTGGCATTTAAACATGGAGGATCTCAGAAGCTTATAGGATACAGTGACAGTAGCCACAACACTGATCCAGACGACGGAAAGAGCACTACTGGACATCTTTTCTGTTTTGGAGATACCCCAATAACATGGTGTTCTCAGAAGCAAGAAACAGTGGCATTGTCATCTTGTGAAGCCGAGTTTATGGCTGCAACGGAGGCTGCCAAACAAGCAATTTGGCTTTAAGAGTTGATGAGTGAGATTACAGGAAGGAAGAGTGAGAAGACACAGATCCGTGTTGATAACAAGTCGGCCATAGAACTGACCAAGAACCCTGTGTTTCATCGTCGAAGCAAACACATTCACAAACGATATCATTTTATTCGGGAATGTGTTCAAAGGGAGCAGATCAACATTGAACATGTACCGGGAACTGAGCAACAAGCTGACATCTTGACCAAGGTGTTGGCGAAGATCAAATTCAAGGAAATGAGGGATCTAATTCGAGTTCAAGACCTCAGCAAGGAATGCTTGAAGCTTAAGAGGGAGAATGTTGGAGATAAGCTTCAATATTACTAAAAAGGAAGATAAACAAGAAAAGGAAGTTATCCTTAAAGGAATTAGGATAACTTAAGTGATAAGGATTAGGAAAAGGAAATACCTAATTGTAATAGGATAGAAAAGGAAATCTAGTTCCTATATATATGATCATCGACTTGTGATGAATCATAACTAATACAATAACCTAACAAGAGAGAACAAGAGCTTTGTTTACTTTTTTGAGAGAGTTTTCTAAACATTAATAAAGGAAGGAATCTTTATTAAGCTACTTGTTCAAGGCCGAAACCTGGTTAAACGTGTTCACGTTTTGTTTTGGTCTTCACTTTAGAAGGCTCTCCATAAAGTTCAGCCTCGTAAGTCGGTATCTACAACGTTGGGACGGGAAAAGATCTTGACTTTTAACATTTTCATTGCAAAAGAATACAAAGGTATATTTCTAAGTGCCTCTAAGTTTCATGTAGTGATCAAGAAGATGATTCGTCAAACTACAACACTTTGTTTTCATTACAAAAGATTTTAGTTACAATCTGAGATTGATTGTTCTTGGCTAAACAATGATCGGTTAAGGAATTTGTGGAGGCGTATAAGAAGGTGACATGAGTTGAGATCAAAGTAGATTTCTTGTCTCAAGGACCAGTGTAGGAGGTGGAATGCATCCCCTTACAAGGCCCAAGAAATAGCTGGCCTGACCCATCAGACTTAGAGTCGAGCCCCTAGAGTCGGCTCGCGGTTCGAAGCGGCCGACTCACATATGTCGCCCCTAAGACTACTTTTAGCCGCGAGAGGCCATTTAGCCGGCTCCCTGGAGCAACTAAAGACGAAAAGGCGACCCAACGGCGCGGGAAGCTGGCCCATTTGAACGAAGCCCATTTAAGGAATAAACCCAGGGCACCCTTAAGAGGAGGATGCCTATAAAAGGGAAGGAGGGAGCAAACTAGAGGGGGAGGAGAAAGAAATGAGACTAACCGCCAGCGGCTAGGGTTAGGGTTTATATCTTATTCTGCCGATTTGTACTCGCCGGAGAGCTCTCTAAGCTCCGGCTTCTCTTTGTTGAACTTTCTCCCTTTATATATACGAGCAAACATATTTCCGAATTTAGTAAAAAACGTCTTCAGAACAACCCACCGACGAGTTCTGTCTCTTGACATAAACCGACCGAACTCAGTTCAAACAGTTGGCGCCCACCGTGGGTTTTTCTTTTGGAGTAACGTTATAAGTATGAACGACGATTCTACTGCCTCCGACGAAAGACCGGAGCCTATTCCCGCCATCGCTACACCATCCGTGACAGAGTTCATGGAAACTGTCATGGCACGCCTCTTACAGCAGGAAGAAGTTCATAAAGCCACTAACGCGCAACTTGTCGCCATCACCGCCGCCTTGGCTGGTCCTACGAGTAACCCAACAACCTTCTGCAGAAAGCTCTTTAACACGGATACCGTCCAGCAGGATGAGCCTGCTGCCAAAGACCCATTCGGTGCGGCAGGCGACGAAGCCGCTCAACTCCCACGCACCGTTCCGACTAACAATAGCTCAGATCTGCAAACATTCTGGGAAATAGCGGATCTAAAACAGTCGCTCATGGACATCAACTCTAAAATACACCGCGTGACAAGCTCCGCGCTGCAGATCGAGAAAGTTCTCGCTGCGATGCTCCGAACCCCCTTTTCGGCGAGAATCAGCAACGTACGCCTCCGACCCACGGAGAAGATCCGCCTTCCAAACTTCTGCGGTGACTCGGATCCTGCCGAACACGTCCGTGCCTTTTACATTGCCCTAGCACGCGCAAATTTCTCTGACATCGAGAAGGATGCTGGGTCTTGCCAGCTCTTTGTGGAAAGTCTCGAAGCATCCGCTGGAACATCCAATGTCATTGATCTTAATAAATTCTATGAATACCATCAGATGAAAAGTTCACGATATACACGAATGCAAACAACTGCATGAGGCCCTTCTGGCATCCTTCAGCAATGGCATGACCAAAGTCGAGCCGCCCAAGCCCAAGCGAAAGAACGCTAAAAAATGGAGTAAGAACAATGAAAAAGTCCCAAAAGCAACAAGAAAGAACGTTCCAGAATGACGCAGGTGCCCCGGGAATGGAAGTAGCCCGAGAAACAAAGAAAAGGAGGACTCATCAGCTGAGGAAGAAAAACCGCGCCACCCACGACGCGTTCAAGTAATCTTATCTTGCCAGAACACCTCATCAGACGAAGAGACCCCCCGAATCCTAGGACCTGCAAACCAAAATAAACCAACAGAGTACAAGAACAAGCAGCCCTCGAATCGTCACTTCGGACCTAAAGGAGAGGCTGAAGCGAAGGGTAATAGACGATCAAGACACCCGCGATGTCACCCCTGACTTACGAGACATGATCGAATCCTCTAAGGCGAGTATGGTCACGAAAGGCAACTCTCCAGAAATGCGCGACAGACGACCCGAAGACACAGATCTCCACAGCCGACTCAACTCCAAAGTGGACGATCTTAGGATTCAACTCAAATGTACCAAGCCATCAGACCTCCGACAAAAGCTCCGTAACCAAAGTTCTAGCCAAAAGCTAATCGAGACTGGTAGCGACGCAACGTTCGATCTCCGTACACAAATTAGTTTGAAACGAACCCCGCAAACGAAACACCTTAACGTGATAATGGGTGGTTCTCCCCCATGCGGCGACTACGTCCGTTCCGTAAAGGATTATCGACGACAAGCGACCACCTCTCAAAAATGGCCGTTTAAACCAGAGAACAATCCGTAGATTGCCTTCTCTCCCGAGGATGCAGTCGGCGTCCATATGCCACATAACGATCCACTTCTCGTCGAACTCGGAATCGGAGACTGCGAAGTAACCAAGGTCCTGATAGATACGGGCAGTTCAGTCAACCTAATCTTCCGGAACACGCTTGAAAAAATGGGGATCGGCGTTCGCGACGTGAAACCATCTTCTCGAACCCTAACCGGATTCAACGGATCGTTTGAGGAAATGATAGGAACAATTCCACTCCGGGTGTACGCAAACAGGGTAACGAAGTTGGTAAAGTTTTCTGTAATTGGCACCAAGGCGCCGTATAACACCATCCTCGGAACCTCTTTGTTGCATTCCATACGAGCCGTATCGTCGACCTACCACCAATGCGTCAAGTTCCCTGGGCCCAACGGTTTGAGTCAAACTCTTCGTGGCTACCAACAAGCGGCCCGCGATCTTCTGATTGCGGCAGTTAAACTCCAGCAATCATCATCCCACGTTAACTCAGTTTTAAAGCCAATCCAAAAAGTATACCCGGAAAAGGAAGAAGTCCTCGAAATATCTATCGATGAAGACGACCCTAACAAGATTGTTCGCATCGGCGTCTATATGTCCGAAGATATGCGCCGGAAAATTACCTTGTTCCTCTACCAGAATGCGTCCACCTTCGCTTGGACTACGTGCGACATGAAGGGCATCGACCCAACGATTACTACTCATGAGCTCAACGTCAACCCAACGTTCAAACCTATTCGGAAAAAGCGACGACTCAGCCCCAAATGATCCAAAGCGGTAAATGAAGAAGTTGACAGCTTAATCAGCCCCAAATCCATCACAGAAGTACGCTATCCGGAGTGGTTAGCCAACCCAGTGGTAGTTAAGAAGAAGAACGGCAAATGGCGCGTCTGCGTTGATTTCACCGACTTAAACAAAGCCTGCCCAAAAGATAGTTTCCCTCTTCCGCATATTGATCAGCTGGTCGAATCTACTGTAGGAAATGAACTGTTGACGTTCATGGACGCCTTTTCCAGTTACAATCAGATAGCAATGCACCCCGACGATCGCGAGAAAACAACATTCATCACAGATCTAGGGACCTACTGCTACAAAGTGATGCCCTTCGGTCTCAAAAACGCTAGAGCAACGTATCAAAGGCTCGTGAACCGGATGTTTGCCGACAACTTGGAGTAACAATGGAAGTTTATATCAACGATATGCTAGTCAAGTCGCTCCATGTAACTGACCACTTGAAGCACCTACGGGAATGATTTTAAACGCTTAACGAATACGGTATGAAGCTTAATCCGACAAAATATACCTTCGGAGTTACCTCAGGAGAATTCCTCGGATACATCGTCACTTAGAGAGAAATCGAAGCAAACCCCAAGCAAATATCAGCAATACTCGATCTCCCTAGCCCGAGGAACAGTCGGGAGGTACATCGACTAACATGAAGGATTGCTGCTTTAAATCGATTCATCTCTCGATCAACCAACAAATGCCTCCCTTTCTATGATCTGCTTATAGGAAACAAGAAGTTCGTCTGGGAAGACAGGTGTGAGGAAGCATTCAAACAACTCAAGCTTTACTTGAGAACGCCTCCCGTCCTATCGTAGCCTGAAAATGGAGACGTCCTCTCGCTATACATCGTCGTATCCTCGACAGCCGTGAGCAGAGTCCTAAATCAAGGAAGATCGGGCCAAGCAAAAACCCGTGTTCTACAAAAGCAAGAACATGAAGGATCCCGAAACTCGGTATCCGACCCTCGAGAAAATGGCTCTCGCAATCGTTACTTCCGCAAGAAAATTATGGCTCTACTTTCAATCGCATGCAATGGAAGTGCTCAGTACCCAGCCTTTGCTCACCGTCATGCAAAACACAAACCAGTCGGGTAGACTCTCTAAATGGGCTATCGAACTCAGCGAACACGATATAACCTATAAGAATCGTACAGCGGACAAATCTCAAGTCTTGGCCGACATTTTAATCGAGCTCTCCCCATAACTGGAACAAGATCTCCTCCTCCCAAGCCAGAATTAGATCCTTCACGTTGACGGATCCTCTTCGAGTAAAGGCTCTGGGGCTGGCGTTTAGTTACAGTTGCCTACAGGCGAATTGATTCACCAATCTTTCAGCTTTGGATTCACTGCCTCCCACAACGAGGCGGAATACGAGTCGTTAATCGCCGGACTCCGCCTAGCTATATATGTCAACACAAAACGCCTCAGCACTTAATGCGACTCTCAACTGGTCACGAGCCAGTTCAGCGGCGATTACGATGCCATGAACGACTGGATGGACACATACCTGAAGATCATTCACAGTCTAGCCAAAGAATTCGACTTCTTCGAACATATCAAAGTCCCCCGAGGGGAAAACGTCTGCGCCGATGCCCTAGCCGCGCTAGGAATTAAGCTCCGGGATCATGTCAAACGAATGATCCTGATCCATCTCATCAATGAACCGAGTATTTCCATGGCCAGAAACGAGTCATTTCTTATCGCTGCAATTTCCAACCAACCCAATGTTGTCTCGGACGCAACACACGATGTTTCCCCAGAACGAGAAGAACGATCTTCCCCGGACTGGCGAAACGAACTGATCAATTATCTAAAAGACAGAACATTACCCACCGATAAAAGGGCTGCACGCCGCCTCAAAGCACGTAGTTCCCATTATGTCGTCACTGGTGAAACCCTTTACCCCTACACTGCCGACAAGATCCTCATGAAATGCATCCACGGGGAGGACATCGAGCTAGTCATGGCCGAAACACACGAGGGAGCTGCAGGAAACCATGCGGGAGGCCGCACATTGGCTCTAAAGGTAAAGAAACTCGGTTTCTTCTGGCCCACCATGAACTTCGACTGCCAGTTCTACGTGCAACACTGCGACTCGTGCCAACGTCCAATGGAAACCTTGAGTACCATGACAGCACCATACCCATTCATGTGATGGGCCATGGACATAATCGGTCCAATGCCAAGCTCTCGACAGCGCCACTTCGTCCTAGTCCTTACCGATTACTTCACAAAGTGGGTATAAGCCGAATCCTTTGTCGCGATCACGGACACTGAAGTCCAAGGTTTCATATGAAAAATATCATATGCCGGCACGGGCTCCCTTATGAAATTGTCACCGACAATAGCTCCCAATTCATCTCGGGTAAGTTTCATGAATTCTGAGATAAATGGAGAATCCGCCTAAACACAGCTTCCCCGCGCTACCCTCAAAACAACGGTCAAGTTGAAGCAACCAACAAGACCATTATTGACGGCATAAAGAAACGGCTTGACTAGAAGAAAGGGTGATGGGCAGACGAACTACACGGAGTCCTTTGGTCGTATCGAACGACGCCAAGGGGAGCGACCAAAATCTCGCCTTTCTCACTTGCCTACGGGGTTAAAGCTATGGGTCCGGCAGAAGTAAATGTAACGAGTTTGCGCCGATCCGCAATGCCGAAAAATGTCGAACTCAATCGAGACATGCTCCTGGACGCACTTGACGCGATCGAAGAAAATCGCAACCAAGCCCTGCTCCGCATCCAGAACTATCAGCACCAAATCGAAAGCTACTACAACAAGAAGGCCCGGTCCCGACCTCTCGAGCTCGACAACTTGGTCTTACAAAAAGTCTTTGAGAACACGAAGGAATGGAAACCGGCAAACTCGGGGCCAACTGGGAAGGACCGTATAAAATCTCCCAGGTCGTCAAACTGGGGTTTATCGACTCTTAACTTCATCTGGAGATCCTGTCCCGAGGGCATGGAGTTCCATGCACCTGAAGCGTTACTACGCATAACGTCTTTCAAAAAAAAAACTCGAGTAAATGCACTCATCGAGTCACTTTTACTCGTTGCCGAGTAGATGCACTCATCGAGTCAATTCTGGTCGGCACAATCAAACTACGAATGGCTTGATCCCCACCAGGGTACGTAGGCAGCCCCCACCGGGTCCAGCTATACCTCAAAAAAAACAACACACTTTTCCGACACTCGTCCAAAAGAGTTTACGGAACGACACAAACGAGTAAAGTACGCCTTCGCCTTTCTTACTTGTTTTCTTGCCTCTGACCCCCGATGCCTACTGCCAAGCAACATAATAATACGCTAAGCTTCGGAACGCGTACTGGTACTCGCACCCAGTGAACGGCTATGTCCTGATCAGACACGTATCCGAGGGGTAGCGGCTAGCTAGACTTACATACCAAGTTAGGCAGAATCAATAATTTTCTCTCCCTTCGATAACTTTCATAACGGTTTGGCCGACCGAATTTTGTAAAGATTACTTCGACGCGGAAAAAAAACCGTTATTGTCTAATATAAATGGTTCGATAATCTCTTTCAACTGACAGAAAAACAGATTATTTCGCACGATTTACCAAGAGCTACCGGCTAAATAATTACTACCGACAAGCGACTGAAATACATTACTTCAAAAAAAAAATTTTGATAATCGTCGCTGGTAAAATAGCTAAACGAATTACTTCAAATTTTTTCTTTGATAACTCTCGTCGACTTAATTAGGTCAGTAACTGTAAAACCCTTCATTAATAGGCGACAAGATCTCAATTACTTCAAACATAAATCGAAGTTCCAAAGCCTTAAAATCTCCGACTGATCGAGAGTCTCTACTTAGGAGACGACTAAAACAGGCTATTTAAAGAAAGAAGAGGGACAAAACCCACAAAAGTCTTAAGAATCCAGACACGCGTCTTACAAAGAAAATCATCAGAAACGACAACAAACTACAGCATAAAAGCACTAGAAGGGATAACGACGAAAGTCAGTCCACGGTCGGGGCATCTCTGCCAAGCGAGGCTTCAGGCACATTGAGAGGAAGCAGGCGAGTCAGTGCTCTGGTGCTCTTCAGCTTCATCTTCCAAAGGTCTGGCCTTATCACTCTCCAGTGGCCCTCCTGATCCGTCGACAGAATCTTCAAAGGCCGAGATTTTTTCACCTTCACTTCCCGAAGCAACAGAGACAGCAGCTGCACTATCTTTCTCTCCCTCGCGAGATGCTCCCGAAGCTTCGTCGACCACTGGTTCCTCGGGGTTGGTATCAGGCTGCCCATCGAGAGAGTGACTCGGAACGTGGAGAGTAGCGGCCACTTCGGGATCGATTACCTTCGCATTTGATACATACGTATCAACTTCGGGGAGAGCGCCTTTTTCGAGTCTGGCCTCAAGAGCAGCAAGAAGTTTCTTATCAAGAAACTTAGACTCCAGAACAAGTGGCGATAGTGTGAGATCCTCCTCCATAAGGGGCCCAATGTCCAGACTAACGGCTTCCACTTTCCACCTCTCTTCTTCCGACTGGAAGAAGTCGACCCACTCTTGCGAGATGTCGTCTCCCTTCTTCTTCAAAATCTGAAGGCATTTCCTCGTCCCGAACACCTGACTATAATAAAATCGGGCGTCGTCGTACGGACAAAAACAAGTCTCTCGGTCACGGATGTGATCGAATCTGCGGCTCGCCTTTGCCGTCATTTCAGCCTGGACCCTCGCCCGCTCTTGGGTAACCTCAAAAATCCGAGAATCCCTGACACGAGCAACCTCTATACTGTGCTCCTCTTCGGCCTTGGTCTTCTCCCTCTCAAGTCTGGCCTTCTCCAGAGCAAGAGCGACTTTTTCCCTCTCGAGCTCCTCCAATGCAGCCCGAGCAATCTCCAGCTTCTCTACGGCGTCATCGGCTCTCTTTGCTTGAACCTCACTGCAACTCAGGGCTTCGTCTCTCTCCAGAGTAACCTTCTTAGAAGCGGCACTCATCTCCTCCTTCAATGCAGCTGAGAGTGCCCTTTCGACCTTGACCATCTCTTGAGATCTCCCTCGGTGAGCATACGTCACCTTCAGTTCGGTATCATACTTCTCCACTAAGAATTTCATGCTACCGTCCGCCTGCGACAAAAGAAGGAGTTAGAGTAAAAATCTTTTAAAGGAAATCTTAGCAATTTAAGAACCGTCAATTTTATCTGGACCGCGTCGGCATAGGCCTCCTTGAAGACTAGCTTGTCGACAGAAGGCAGCTCACGCGGCCCGCCTTTAATCTGTCAAAACAGCTGAGCACATTCGTCCCCGTTGCAGATCAAGGGGATATCAGCGCTATAGGAGAAATCCACCTTGTCCGGAAAGGGATGCTTTAGCATCCAAGTGATGGCCTTTTCCCTTGCACCCTTGGAAAGTACAGGATCAGATGTGGACATGGGCCGAAGACCAGCCGGCTCGAGTTCGTGATCCCTAGGCCCCGACTCGAGCTTCTTTTACTTCTTCTTCCTCTTATTGGTTGCGGGTTCAAGAGGGATCTCTTCGTGATGGGTCAGGGAGCCAGCCAACGTTCCCCCCTCCGACAAAACCTCGGGAGGGTCGTTTGTGTTTCCCCTCGTGCTCCCATCTAAGCCAGGATTTTCTACCGGTTTGTCCGTTAGAGAAGGGTCTCTCTCATCACAAATAGCAGTCTACTTCTCGGTGGACTTCTTTTTCTTCTTCCTCTTTCTAAGGGGTTCTTCTGACTGGCCTTCCTCGGTCTCCCGACTTTGTTATGATGATCGTCTCCAGCAACTGAACCATCGAGCAATCTCTTCTTGCTCCTTTTAGATGAAGGAAGTTCCTCATCAATAGGGAGCAAGGTCCCATGGCCCGTAACCGTCGGGACAGTTTCAGAAACTAGGTCTCCGGATCCAGTCCTGTCTAAGTCAAATCCGTCTAGTGCCCTCATGTGCCTAGCTGCGGCATAGGAGCCCTCAACCCTGTCTTCAAGAACGGCAGAAAGATCGGGCATTTCTCTCATCCTCAGAGCCTTTTTGATCTCTCTTTTCTCAGTGCTCGTGAAAAGTGACGACCTCTTCTTTCCCTTTCGAGGTTCGCAGGGAAGTTTAGAATCCCAATCACCTGCACGAGAAACCCGACTCGGTGAAGCGAGAGAAAGAAAAAATGAGGTGAGGCGAATAAGACAACTGAATAAGAGGGAGATTGCATATGTACCTCGATCTACACGGTCAAGTTCACGACGAACCCTCGCTTCACTTATGTCGGGCCAATTTCGGTGGCCAAGTTCAACCAATGCACGGGCGTTGTCGAAGAAGGTCCCAGGGACTCCAGTCAGGTACGGGTGACTAACTGCACGACAAAAGAAATAAAGTACAAACGCAACGATCAAGCAAAGCGGTCTACCACTCTGCCAGTTCCAAAGAACCCAAAATTCATCACTCAGCGGGTCGACGAACGCATGCTCATCGGATTTGACATATAAGTAGTATCGCTGCCAATCTGGAGTCTTATTCGGATGACAGATGATTATGTTGGACTTGGGCCTCATCTTCACCGAGTAAAGACCATTTGGCATAGGCTTCACCAGTGTAAGTTCTTTGAATGCCCGAGTATAAAGAGAGAAGCCGAGTTCTGCACCCATTACCATCAACGCCACTGCTAAGCGAAATGAGCCATTTAGGAAATGACAGATAGCGAGATCCTGACGAAAGGCATACGAGGTAATCAACCGGGGAATTGGAAACCACAGTCTGGCGTCTCTCTGGAAGTATGACTCATACACACATTGATACCCGACTGGCGGGGACCAGGGCCTCTGCTCTTTTATCGGTATCTGGTAGGTGACACCTAACGCGTTGCAGTTTTTAAGAAATCTCTCCACGCTCGAGGGATTCGACCAGGTCCCCCAAACACCTCTCCATTCCTGTCCTTCGACGACAACGAGACGCATCCGCTCAGGGGGAACAGCGCGTAGCCGCTTAAAGACCACACAACCTGTATAGCGAGTCGGGACCAGAGAAGAAACAGCATCTGCTCATCTTTGACGAACCAGCGGAGCGCACACCATGTCAGATGCATCCACCACGGAATTACCACCGTCCTCCTCTCTGAACTTCTTCTCCACTTCAACGATCAGCAGTCTCTGAGATAATCCGAGACCGGTGATGTCCGACAACGCATCGCGATGAACCAGATCAAAATCTTCAAGCGGTTCGTTGGTGGTCGCGTCCCTGGCCAGGCTGTAAGTAGTCGCTACCACCTTTCCCCTCTCTTCTCGAAAAAACAGTCTCTTCGGAGGCATTTTCTTTACCTTACCGACTAAAAGCTACTTATGCTACAAACAACACTTAGAGACAGAAAGTAGAGAGATAGGAGAGAGAATACCTGCGATTGCGGAGAAGAATGGGAAGAATGAGGAGGGCATCTGTATACATAGGGGAAGGGAGCGGCACGATTCCCAGAAACCATAATTAGGTCTATAACAGGCCTAGTTGGGCCTCAAACCGCCCCCTTTTCTTGCGGCTTCTAGTATAAGTGGGCCT
This sequence comes from Moricandia arvensis, assembly GCA_905132765.1. Taxonomy (NCBI): domain Eukaryota; kingdom Viridiplantae; phylum Streptophyta; class Magnoliopsida; order Brassicales; family Brassicaceae; genus Moricandia; species Moricandia arvensis. Next base: position 106,148 of record CAJHQP010001603.1, read on the forward strand.
GGCCTCATAAAGACCCCTCTTAACGACGGTTCAAATTCTTACGACTGATCAACATCCCGATGTAAACAGGTCCCATTCACCAAGTATCTTCTCGTTACCCGATACGAACCATCTGTCACCGACAGAGGATTTTTGAAAAGTTGACCTCACATAAAAGATCCCTCATACCCGTTGCATAAATGCGTCTACAAAGCCGTCTGAAGAAAGAATGACTCGGCGTCCAAGGAATCTACTCGATAGGAACCGAGAGAACGTAAAGATTCCTTATCCATTCTGCCGCACCACCCCAGCTACTTCTAAACCATGACTTACAAATCCATTGATATCAGTTACATCGATCGTTGGGGGGCTTACGGTAGGAGGTGGATTGCATCCCCTTACAAGGCCCAAAAAATAGCTGGCCTGGCCCATCAGACTTAGAGTCGGCCCCAAGATTCGACTCGCGGATCTTAGCGTCCGACTCACATATGTCACTTCTAAGACTACTTTTAGCCGCGAAAGGCCATTCAGTTGGCTCCCTGGAGCGACTAGAGACGAAAAGACGACCCAACGGCGCGGGAAGCCGGCCCGTTCGAACCAAGCCCATTTCGGGAATAAACCTAGGGCACCCTTAAGAGGAGGATGCCTATAAAAGGTAAGGGAGGAGCAAAAAAGAGGAGGACACTCACCACAGCGGCTAGGGTTAGGGTTTATATCTTATTCTGCTGATTTGTACTCGCCGGACAGTTTTCTAAGCTCTAACACTCTCTTTGTTGAACTTTCTCCCTTTATATAGACAAACAAACGCCTTTCCCGATTTAGTAAGAACATCTTCAGAACAACCCACCGACGAGTTCTATCTTCTCGGGTAATATGTAGTAAACTACTGCTTTTAGATTAGAGCTGAATTTTCGTTTTTTTTGTTTCTTAACTTGAGGGGAACAATTTAATATCGCAAATAGGTGGTTGTAAAGGAATAGAATATATGTTCTCCTACTCTGTCTTCTGCTATCAGCAACCTCACACCAGCTTTCACATTCACCCTCGTCGTTATCTTCAGGCTCTACCACGTTCTCTTTGGCTTTTTCTTTGTGGAATGTTAGAGATTTTCTTCTGAGGTCTGATCGTTACAATCAATCTCATTCCGTGCGTGTCATGCTAACTGGTTCTAATTCCTTTAGTGACTTTATAAGGATGGAACAAGTGAGGTTAAGGAGCTCTGGGACTCAGACTAAGATCATTGGTGCAACAATATCTATATCTGGTGCTCTGGTTATTGTGCTCGATAAAGGCCCAAAGGTTCTTTCTGCTGCATCTTTTACACCTTCATCATCTCCTACCATTTCACTTCACCACCAGCATTTGACTTCATTCGAGTCAAACTGGATAATAGGAGGCCTTTTGCTTGCTTCACAGTATTTTCTTATACCAGTCATGTATATTCTTCAGGTACACGTACTCGAATGTTTCATTCATTCAAAAACTTTGGGTTGGTAGAAAAAACAAATTATGGGTTGCTCTTGGCACATAAAGCTCTTGCTAAGTAGCTGTATATGGTCTCAGACGCTAATCATGGAAGCATACCCTAAGAAGTAAGAGCAGTCTTCTTCTACAACTTATTTGCAATGCTAATCTCAGAACCAGTGTGTTTCTTTGCGGAAAGCAACTTGACTTCTTGGGTGCTTAAACCAGATATTTTCCTGGCTGCAATCGTATACTCTGGTGAGAATCAAATCTTATAATCTTCTTCCACGACTCGCCATGTTTTAAGCTCAGAGATTAACACTTTTTTTGTATTAGGAGTTTTTGTTTCATTTTCAGCGCACTTACCCACACATGGGTCTGCATCTGAAGGGTCTAGTATATGTATCTTTGATTAGGCCATTGCCTATTGCGCTTGCAGTAGTCCTGGGTGTGGGAGCCAAAATTTTCACTGTTGATTTCCGTTGATTTAGGAAGGCAAGGTAAACCTAGCTTTCCCAGAGGTCCCGGATTTCTGCTAAGCCAAAAACGTCAAGCGACCAAACAATGAGAACAAACGATACGACAATCTATCTATATATATATAAAGGAGAACATACTCCCTTACCAAGCCGCCACGTCAGCACACGAGGAAGGAGAAGCCTCCATGTCAGACACCGCCACAACATGTACCACACTAAGCTCATTATACGTCCTTAATTATTAAACTGTTATCAAAGTTTCGAGTACTAATACGTATAGGCAAAAACAAACTTTAATGTTTACCATCAACAAATACAAGAACTATGTATAACAAATGCCCCGGAAAACAAAAAGCCATTTCAAAATAATTTCTATCATAGCAACATACATTCTGAGATACGTATATACATATGAGTCTCTAAAATCTCTGAGAATCACATACTCACATTAACAAAAACAGTTAAATGGATAATCTTATTACAAATGGATAAACCACTTGTAAACCCGCACAAGTGGGCTAGTGGTAGGACGATGTCCAGCTGAGGGGTGGAACTCCCCAATACTCTGGCTTCGAATCCCCACGGCTGCAAACACTTGTCCGGGCCACCGCAGAAAATTTAACATTGGGCTATGCGGCCTCCAGGATCCACTCTTGCCGCCTTCGGGACGCACGCCAAGCCTTCGGGCTAGTGGGCTAGTCTAGGCCCACTGGGCTTAGGATACCTGGATTATCAAAAAAAAAAATGGATAAACCACTTGTATGTAATACACACTCGAAACTAGAACCTGCTTATCCTAGCTTTATTTAAAACTTGCGAGTCAGTTTTCCATAGACGTCTGCAAAATCAGCAACTACCACTTTGATTTCTTGGTTTACATATATTCACATAACCCAAAAAATGATATGTCTAACGCAATTCCTGAAAACATGTATTGTTAAGCGGGCTCTGGCTGAAGCAGGTAATTACGAAACCTATTCCGCCAATAATTTGTAATTAACTTATCAATGACCATAACCTTCCATTTGGGAAATAATATTTCAGGCGTAAGACGTATAAAAAAGGAAGATAAATGGGAGTTGATGACATGTCTTCAGTGTGGTTCTTTACTTTTGGCTGCGGAGGCTGTGAGGAATGGGACCCAAATGGGAACCAAACGGTTCAGTATTTTTGCCAGCAAGGACCTGTAAAACTCCCCCCCCCCTGCAAAAAAATCTCCATCACCACTAAAAGAGCTTCTAGAAACACGAAACTTCCAGCTACATATATGAGTTGCAGACATAGTGCTTTCCTTCACATCAAAATGGATTGATTGATCCAACTCGCCGAACGGGCGAGTTGGACTGCT